>QVTF01005795.1:22500-28317 GCA_003573665.1 Oxygymnocypris stewartii | reverse complement strand
CATGTAGTGTTCTACACACCATAGCATACATGTAGTGTTCTACACACTATAGCATACATGTAGTGTTCTACACACTATAGCATACATGTAGTGTTCTACACACTATAGCATACATGTAGTGTACTACACACTATAGCATACATGTAGTGTACTACATACATAGCATACATGTAGTGTACTACACACTATAGCATACATGTAGTGTACTACACACTATAGCATACATGTAGTGTACTACACTATAGCATACATGTAGTGTACTACACACTATAGCATACATGTAGTGTACTACACACTATAGTACATGTAGTGTACTAATACTACACACTATAGCATGTAGTGTTCTACACACTATAGCATACATGTAGTGTACAACCACTATAGCATACATGTAGTGTACTACACACTATAGCATACATGTAGTGTACTACATACTATAGCATACATGTAGTGTACTACACACTATAGCATACATGTAGTGTCTACACACTATAGTATACATGTAGTGTACTACACACTATAGTATATGTAGCGGTTTTCTTATGCACCACAGGACCAAACCCGCCAAGAAAGACGAACACCAATAGAGTCTTTTAAGGTGTTTACTGCAAGCACAGAATGGGACAGTGTTACAACAATCGTCTCTGTTCTGTTTACAATCTCTCCTCAGAGTGCCTCCCGCGGACTGAAGTTACAGAATGTATTTTTTTTCTATATCTTAAATTGTTCCATTCAATAAAGTGCATAACACCATATACATGTTTTATATAGAACTAACAAGAAAATTGTGAACTTTGAAAATGTAACAAAATACAATAATGCATACCTGCAAGCACAGAATGGGACAGTGTTACAACAATCGTCTCTGTTCTGTTTACAATCTGCAAATACATCTTTGAGTTAGTACATTGTCCCATCACTCTAAAATGCAGGCAACAACCAAAACCACAAAAATCGCAATTCACAAGTTGTTTTACCCTTTTCTTATCCCAAGTAATGTCCAGTAGGTCATGAACTACATTACCCAGAATGCACCGCCCCGTATTGGCGCGGACTCCACTCAGTGGAGCAACACGTTAATCTCTTGTCATACTCAAGTACATTAAAACTATAAAACGATCAATATTAACAAACCTCTTCATACATTAGATGAACACAATGTAAATTGATACTTGATACAGATAACTTATACTAATCCCCAAAATTCGTCAAACACTCATTTAAAGAAATACCCTTTATACAGCGTTTTCAACATTAGTAATCCCTTGTTTAACACATAACACATTCAACAATACAAACACCACCATGTTTTATTCGAACCTCATCTTAATTTCTACTTAATAAACTCTAAAAACGATTAAGTCGTCCAGTAACTAAAACACATACCTCTCCTCAGAGTGCCTCCCGCGGACTGAAGTGTACGGCACCCTGGGAATATACCACTGATCAGAGAGGGGGTGTACCAATTAGCAAAGCTCTATGACATAACATCTTTCTGTTTGAACAAATACAGTATGGAGCAATTTCAATTGCAGATTGTTTTCTTTTACAAACACAGATGATTGAATGCCATGTAAAACACTCACAATTCCCATCTTGTATGAATTATATATACACTCTTCAACCCTTCCTTAATGACATGTGGGGTACTCCAATCTGAACTTCTTGATTTGTTCTTCCCATTTGTTACTACTTATAAATGAAGTAAATTTTGATGAAATGCAACACATTCACACCATTACATATACATGTAGTGTACTACACACTATAGCATACATGTAGTGTTCTACACACTATAGTATACATGTAGTGTACTACACTGACTGTACAGCCGGAAAAAAAACATTGTGACGATTCCACGATTTATTTTTAGTTAAAATGAATATAACATTTAAGATAAAGACTAGCTAGATGCAAATGTTCACTGGTGCCATTGTCCTGTAGCAGCCGTCGTATCATCCAAGTGGATGCTGCACACTAGTGGTGGTTGATGAGGGTGTACAACAATACACAATAAAGCGCTATATTAATATAAATTCACCATTCATCATTCATTCAATTACAATAGATGCATCACAGTTCTCACATACTATTAAGTATACATGTAATTTAGGGTTAATCAGGAGACAATGATGAACAGCCAAAGGGCATTTTCCACTTCATGTGTGCCGTTTTATTGTTCCACTGAGTCAAAGACACATTAGGGCAAATAAATCAGGCACTTTGGCAAATAAACACACAGGAATTTGAACAAAATATGACACCAAACAGAAGAAACACGGATTACCTCGAGCCGTGATTTTACAAACACTGTATGAAGAGTTTAGATTTACTGATGACCCCCAAGCACCTTTCCAACCCATTCCTAAATAGTTGTCACCATTTCAACACATTTCTCTTTTAGCAGAGCGCTTTTAGTTTGATCTTGTTCTGAAAGGTTTTACCATCCTAATAAACTGCGACATGGAAGCAGTTCAAACACGCATATCTGCACAATTATTATCATGAAACAGACTTAAAACTAACATCTGGACTACATAAAGTCATAAACAGACAGCAGGTTATTGTCTCCGGAGCATGTTGTAAAATGTCGAACGATCTTCGAGAGCACTTAAGTCAATCTTTGCACTGTGAGTTTTGTTAAGTTCAATCACCAGCATTCACCTTAAACACAAACTGAGCTCACAATGGTTCTGAACTTTAGTAATCTTTGGTATTTTTTGACTAGCCAACACCCTAAACAGTAATTAATAAAAAATTCAGAGAATGACCAGTCAGTTGTTCGTCACTGTGAGCAGGGCGGCTGAAAATATAAAAAGCACTTTTCTCAAACCAAGCCTACATGATACCAAACTACCAAGTTTTGCATGCAGTTCCCACAGAATTCAATGCATGTCCTAAACATGAAGTCCGAATTCCCATTTCCTGCTGGGCCTGAAACCATTCCCCGACCACTGGCATTGCTCCAGAAGTACTTTCCTTGCTTCCAACCGGCGTTCTTTTCCAAGCGCAACTGTTGTTGCGTCATCTCTGCATATCGTAGTCCCCGGTTGCTCCCAAGGCTTGTTTGTAAGTCTGAGTGACGTTTTCGCAGTCAGAAATTGAAAACACGCTATTGGAAACTCCTGCGCGGTAGCAGGCCATGTCCATTTCCCAGTGTCCCTGAGACTCTTCCCTCAAGTCCAGGAGATTATCAGCGGACACGCATCCTCGCATCCTCCGTCCACCTGCTGGTCGCTCCATTGAGGCGACTGGAACCTCACGATCAGGTAGATCAAGTCTATCGAAGGACTCTGAGGAGAGGATGCTATCCTGGCTGATCGCGCTGCTCGGTCGGGATCTGTTGACCACCATCGGTAACGAAGGTGCAAGTTGGTCCAGCGAGCCGAATTCCTGCAGACCGCCGGAAAACTTGCCGTGCCGTTTGAGGATCCCCTTACGGTTTGGCTCTAGGTTTCCAAGAGTCAGTTCGGAGCTCTCCGGAGAAGAGGAATAATATCCCGACTCGCTTTCCGAAGGCTTCTTCAGGATTCCTTTAGGAGGTGGAGGCAGGACAGACGGCGCCGAAGCGTTCTGGCTCTTCTCCTCCAAGGGTGTAGCCTGGGAGTCACAGGGCGCTTTCTGTTTAAGGCTCCCCCGCTTCTTTAGAATTCCTTTAGACGGGCGAGGAGCATCCTGCATGGTCTGCGAGATGTTGTTTTCTTTGCGTGACCTGCGTATTGAGCGCTGACGCTGGACCGGTTCCCCTTCGGTGGCACCGCCTGTCCGCAACAGGCAACGCATCTTGGAGCTGCTCTCTAGAAGAGGGCGAGATGTGCGGCGTAGCCAATCCGCGATGCGAGTCGGGCCGGCAGTCGCGTGTCCTGGCTCCTGATGCACACCTGCGGGTTCACTCTGAGCCAGTAGAGGGCGCTGATAGCCCCAGTTGAGCCACCAGTGACCCGCGATCTCCTCCAAAGTAGCTCTACGCTCTGGGTTTACCATCAACATCCAGCGGATCAAGCCACATGCATCTGTGGGGCGACAAAGTTAAACAAAAATTAAAAATCAAGTATAATTTCCCCCCGGTTAGACTAGAGTAAAATGTTAGGGTGAATCCCAATTCTCTGTCTTACCCCTTCTCCTTAGTTTAGCGCATTCACGTGAGAGTAAGGGCTAATTCTGGTTTTGATCGAGGGGTAGGGCTAAGGGGAAAGAGTAGCTACCTCTGAAAACCAAGCATTTTCACGAGCTTACTTGAAACCAAGGGGTACCCAGAACACACTGCGGCCAGATCGTCCAGAGAGTCCCATAAATGTAAGTTTTCGGCTTAAATAATTGATTTAAAAAATACGACAGTCTTGTTTTGTGCTCTACACAGTCCTGTACATATATATTTGCAACCATGTTCTTAATTGAAACGTTTTTAAAAATCGCTATTTTTCCACGCTAACATTACATTGCTGATTTGCACAACAGTCCCGCGTTTCTCTGACTAGAGAAAACATCACTAAAACCCACGCAATCGACAAACACACACTTTTAGACGGAGAGTTTGTGATCAACACTTGCCGCCTCTGGTGACGTAGCAGCATGCTAGCGACGATGTATGATGACGTAACAGTAACCAAGTGGCGTCTCATTTCATAGGGAGGTGTTTTCACCCCTAGCGCTTACCACTCGGTTTCGAGGGACGAGGGCTAGGAGTAAGACAGAGAAATGGGATTCACCCAAACTCTGAGCCGTATCAGCTGAAAGAAACGTACACTGACTGATCGTAAAATATATAGGTGCCTTTGTCTCAAGATGTGCACAAGTAATGTTCTCTAAGCACGTTCATTAAATGTCCTAATTGACCTTTGATCTAATCCTGGCTTACTCTAAAGGCCAAAGTATACTTCACTTTGTACGCGTACGCGAGGGACAGAGTACAGTGCGCGTGACGCGAGTTTCGTCATCAGAACTCTTTAGTATATATTATTCACTCTTTAGTATATTAAACAGCTTATAAACCTAAAACTGTAGTTTAAAATGAAGTTGATATGACTCCTGTCCTTTATTTTCTCCATTTGAAAACATTATTTTGCTTATTGTTAATATCAGTGTTGCTGATGATGCTTTTTATAAATAAAAGTTTTTATTGTTGTAATTTGAAGATTACATTTTACATGAAAGAATATTAATTTTCAACAGTTGTTTGTTGTTGTTAAGACGACTGAAAGTGAAGAATGGACTTACTTTACTTACTTTATAACAGTAAATAAATATCGGTTCTGCATATCGGTTAGCGGTACATAAACATACAAATAATCGGTATCGTTATAAAACAATATCGGTCATCACTAATCACTATTATTACAAAACATGGAACCTTGACTTTCAGCTCTTTTGTTTACAAAGCCACAAAATCACAGTCTATGTATGTCTATGTATATAAAAGAGCGACGTATCCAAACATTTAGAGACTGATTCCCAAAAATTTAAGCATTTAATTCATAAAATTTAAATGTAAACCTTATAAGCCAATACAGAATAACAGCTTTTAAAACAGGTAAGTCCCGTCCAACATGTGTAGATATGAACTTCTATTGGAGGGTGAGTAGATTTCCCATTATTTCGATTTTTTATCGTCTTTGTTTAGCTCACAGGAAGCATTTAAAACATTGAATGCTTCTTGTGAGCTAAACAAAGAAAAAATACTCCCATCTAAATCCTTCACAACAAACACCCTTTCAAAAATGAAACCAAGAAATAAGAGCTACACGTTGTGTACACACAGTTTATCAAATGTTTGTACACCCCCAGGATACGTTGGCTCTTTTAGGGTTAAACCAACTA
>QVTF01005795.1:0-17500 GCA_003573665.1 Oxygymnocypris stewartii | reverse complement strand
TTACGGAGGTGATGCTTGAATCAAAGGGGTGCTGTATGAAATGCAGTATTTATGATTTATCTTATTTATTTATTTATTTATTGTGTGGTGAGCTCTACTGTGACGTGTGAATTTCCCTTTGGGATTAATAAAGTCAATAAAATAACAAATATTGCATTCTAGTAATTATTATTTAGAATTAGTAAAAAGAAATGCAATGAAAAAAAATTGCACGTTTTAAGTTGTATTTGTATTTTTTTTTTATTTTTTTTATAAAATCGTTAATTTTTTTTTAGTCTTAATAGTTAAACTAAAAAATTTGAAATGTTAAAAAAAATAACTGATACGTTTTTTTATATATATATATATATATATATTAATTTAATTTACCTTGGATGTTAATGCATAGAAATTACAGCAGTGTTATTTTAATGTAATTAATATAGTTTTTAATGATTATTTAGAATTGTTATATTTTCAGTTTTTTTTTTAAGTTCGTAAGTTTGTTGAATTATCATTTTTTATGTTTTTTTAAATGTTTGTCTATATATTTAGTCATTTTAGCACTTAATTATAGTACTTCAACAATTTAGAAATGTCGCAAAATAAACGATAACTAGAATAAAATTATTTCTTAACATTTTAATTTATTTCCGTGACGTCAGATATTAAAGAATAGAAATTACAGCAGTGTTATTCTAGTACTATTATTATTATTATGCGAACTGTTTATTAGTATTTTAAATTAACTTTAATAAAGAAAAAAATAGTTAACAATGTAATTTGTTTTGTCATTTTTTTAACGTTATTTCTATTTCGTTTTTATTAGTTTGTCTTTCGGTTTTAGCTAATTTAGTACAACTATAAAACATTTTTTATATTTAATTAATTTCAGTTAACTTTTATACAATTTCAGATACATTATGACGATAAAATTATTCGAATGTTTTACGTTTAAATAAGATTTAAAAACACACTAGTCAACATCTGAAGTGCATCAAAACCGTAAATTAAAAAGTCGTAAAACCAAAATGCGTTCTTGTCGTAAAGGACAACTTTGATCATTTTTTGATCCACTTCAAACGTATATTATATAGCTTCAATCCGCTTAAAATCTATTTATTGTATTTTAAAGCATTTTGCAATAGAAAATAAAGATAAGCACACTTAAAAATAAAGGTGCTTCACGATGCCATAGAAGAACCGTTTTTTTGTCTAAATGTTTCCATAACGAATCTTTAATATCTGACGAACCTTTCGAGCTTCTTTGTGGTGAAAGAAGGTTCTTCAGATCATAAAAAGGTCAGAAAGAGATGTTCTTTGACTGAATGGTTCTCTGTGGCATCGCTGTGAAGCTCCTTTATTTTAAGAGTGTAGAAAGACTTTTAAGGTCATTGCACTCTTAGTCTGAAATTGTCGCATACGTTTTTTCGTATTCCCCATCCTTTCCTATCAAAATGCATGCTACGGATGCTACTAAACCGCACAAAATCCTCATGCTAGTAACATACTAATCATGCTAGCAACATGCTAGTCATATGCTAATCGTGCTACCAACATTCTAGTCACTTGCTAATCATGATAGCAACATGCTAGTAACATGCTAATAATGCTAGAAACATGTTAGCGACATGCTAGTCATTTGCTAATCATGCTAGCAAACATGCTAGTGACTTGTTAATCATGATAGCAAAATGCTAAGCATGCTAGAAACATGTTAGTCACTTGCTAATCATGCTAGCAACATGCTAATCATGCTAGAAACATGTTAGCAACATGCTAGTCACTTGCTAATCATGATAGCAACATGCTAGTAACATGCTAATCATGCTAGAAACATATTAGCGACATGCTAGTCACTTGCTAATGCTAGCAACATGCTAATCATGCTAGAAACCTGTTATCAAAATTCTAGTCACTTGGTAATCATGATAACAAACACGCTAATCATGCTCGAAACATGATAGCAAAATGCTAGTAACATGCTAATCATGCTAGAAACATATTAGCAAATGATAGTCATGATACCAACATGTTAGTCACTGTTAACCATGCTAGTAACATGGTAGAAACATAGAAACATGTAGTCACTGCTAATCATGATAGCAAAATGCCAGTAACATGCTAATCATGCTCGAAACATGTTAGAACATTCTAGTCACTTGTTAATCATGATACCAACATGCTAGTAACAAGCTAATAATGCTAGAAACATATTAGCGACATGCTAGTCACTTGCTAATCATGATAGCAAAATGTTAGTAACATACTAATCATGCTAGAAACATGTTAGTGACTTGCTAATCATGCTAGGAAACATGCTAATAATGCTAGAAACATGTTATCAACATACTAGTCACTTGGTAATCATGATAGCAACATGCTAGTATCATGCGAAAATGCAGAAAAACAAGTTTTGACGGACGAAGTTTCTGAGGCAGTGTGCACACGTGATTGACACAACGTGAGGTCGTATTAATTTTTTTTAACGTGCGACCATTTTGTACTCGGTGTGCAATGACTTCAATGGTTGAGTTGTACAGAATAAAGTGCTTAATATGGTCACCCGGTGGCAGTAATGAACGGCAGAGACGATCTGTCTGAAGAAATGTCTGGCCTGGCTCTCAGCGATGCGCGTTTCTCGCAGAGGTAGTCGTACAGATCTCCTTTACTGGCGTACTCCATCACGATCACGATCTTCTCCTTGTTCTCAAACACTGAAACAACCAGGTCAGCTGTAGTAGTTTATAGCGGCGGTATTACGTAACGAGAGCAGAGCGAGCGAATCTGTACCTTCGTAGATGCTGATGATGTGCGGATGAGCGAGGAGACGTCATGATCTCGATCTCGCGCCGGATGTGCATCAGGTCCTGCTCGTCCTGGATCTTCTGCTTACGGATCCACTTTATAGCCACCTGCAGGACAAAACACACAGCCATGCATATTAGCGCTGCGCGATACCAAACCTTAACTAAATACAAAATGGTGGATATTTAGCCCAAAGTGGGCTTAACAAAAAATACACGTTACAAGTAAAGACAAACAGTGCTTGTTTCAGGTACAATAGGTGTGTATAACATAAATAACACTATATAGATTGATTCATAGTAGTATTTTTATTTATTAAGAGTAAAATCAACCATTAAAATAAATCACAATATTTACTATTATCATAATATATTATTTAACATTATATTTTAATTAAATATGAAATGCAACTATTTACAACATTTAACATTAATGCCATGATATTAAATAATTGCAATAATATACGATAATATATTTAACAATATGTAATATTAATAGCACTAATTTATTACCTATTCATTTTTTTATATTTCTAAATATTTAACATTTACAATGTTGGTTAATAATATTGATATATTTAACATTTAGTATTTATTATTACTAAAATGTAAAACATTTAGTATTTATTAAAAGTAATTATTTAAATATTTAACATTAATTACGAATAATAAAATATGATAATTATATTTATACAATTAATATTAAATATGTTAATATATATAATGAATAAATATATGAACATAAAACAATATATTAACATTATTTAAAATTAATACTACGGATTTATTACATATGAAGCCAGTATTAAATATGAATTTTTACAATTATTTACAATTGCATTATAAATAATTAAATACAATCGTACATGTTAATTATTTTAATATACTATAATAATACATTGTATTATTTAATATTAATAGAGCATTAATTTATTACATACTGTATTAAGCCATTATTAAGAATAAATGTAAAAAGTAAACGTTATTTTAAATCTGCAGAAACGGAATCAATCAGTGAAGTCGATTTCTCTCTCAATCATTCGTCAGACGGATCTTATGCAACGCTGTCATATTGAAAGTCATATTTACACAAAGATAGTTTCACTAATGATTTCCAGAGAAACTCATACTGCTTACAGTAAACCTCTCTAACGAATCACAGCGACTGATGTCTGATTGTGTTCTGATGTGTGTCAGTCTCTCTTTTGTGTGTGTGTGTGTGTGTGTGCGGGAATGTGTGTCGTCAAGCAAGCTTTACATTCCAGTGTGTGTGTGGTGTGCGTAATCTGCGTATACGGGAATGTGTCTCTGTGTGTGTTTGTCCATCTGCCGGTCATCAGTGACCTGTGGAGAACGTCATACACACCACACACACACACACACACACACACACACACACACACACACCACACACACACAACACAACACACACCCATTCCCGATTTCCCGCATAAGCAAACACACACATTCTTGCATAACACACGCACACACACACAGACTCACACTTCTCCTCTTACACACTCACACATTCCACACACACACACACACACACACGCACACAGACACTCTCGCACACACACACACACACACACACACGCACACACACACACACACAGACACTCTCACACACTCACACACACATCACACACACACACACACACACACACACACACACACACACACACACACACACACACACACACACACACAGAGACACTCTCGCACACACACACACACACACACACACAGAGACACACACACACACACACGCACGCACACAGACACTCTCGCACACACACACACAGACACACACACACACACACAGACACACACACACACACACACACAGACACACACACACACACACACAGAGACACTCTCGCACACACACACACACACACACACACACACACACAGACACACACTCACACAGACACACTCACAGACACACACACACACACACCTCACACACACACACACACTCTCACACACACACACACACACAGACACTCTCGCGCACACACACACACACACACACACACACACACACACAGACACTCACACACACACATAGACACTCTCGCACACACACACAGACACTCTCGCACACACACACACACGCACACACACAGACCCTCTCACACACAAAATTTAGACTTTTTTGCCATTTGCACATTAAAACTTGCTGATCAGATACAATATGGCTTTGGTTTGATAAAATAATGTATTCAGAATGCAGAAACCATACCTATTATGACTGCGTTATTATAAGAGTTAAATAAAAAATAGTTATGAAGAAAACCAGTTTCATGCTTTTAACGACTCAAGAATCCTAAAACAAGCAGCTCTTGTATTACCACTAATTGTGTACTTAATGTACTAAAAAAAATATAATCTAATGATTTATTTAGTGTACTCAACAGTGCTATTTTGGGACACTAAAATGCACTTTTAACGTACTATCTCTGTATTTAAAACTGTATTTGTTTACTAGTGTTTGAAAGATGGTTCAACTGGCAAATAAATACAGAGATAGTTTGTTAAAAGCACATTTTAGTTCATATTCACAGTGTCCCAAAACAGCACACTTAGTTTATCTTAAGAAGTACTAAAGACTCATGTTTAGTATACGAAGTACAAAAGTAGTGCACTTTAAGTACATTATGGAAGGGTTCTTTATGCGTCTGCATAATAAAGGAGTTTTAGGAACAGTGTTTATCTGTGAAGAAAGAAGCAGGTCAGACGCGTCCAGACTCGCTCTCGTTCCTCAGAAGAGGAGAATAATAAGGAACTGAGAAAAAACCTCCTCACGAGGAAAACCCCTCCAACTGATTCCTGCTTCAGTCAGAGACGATTAACCAGTAACGAGCTCCAGCGCTCTGGAAACAAACAACATCGTCTGCTCGTATATATATATAGTGTGTGTGTGTGTGTGTGTGTGGTGATGGTGTATATATATGTGTATATGTGAGTGTGTGTGTGTGTGTGTGGTATATGTATATATATATATATGTGTGTGTGTGGTGTGTGTGGTGTGTGTTGTGTGTGTGTGTGTGTGTGTGTGTGTGTGTGTATGTGTGTGTGTGTGTGTTGTGTGTAATGTATATATATATATATTATGTGGTGTGTGTGTGTGTGTGTGTGTGTGTGTGGTGTGTGTGTGTGTGTATAGTATATATGTATATATATATATGTGTGTGGTGTTGTGTGTGTGTGTGTATATATATATATATATGTGTGTGTGTGGTTGTGTGTATGTGTGGTGTAGTGTGTGTGTGTGTGTGTGTGTATATGTATATATATATATTATATATATGTGTGTGTGTGTGTGTGTGTGTTTGTGTGTGTATATATATATATATATATGTGGTGTGTGTGTGTGTGTGTGGTGTGTGTATATCTATGTATATTATGTGTGTATGGTATATAGTGTGTAATATATGTATATTGTGTGTATATATGTATATATGTGTGTATATGTCTATATATTTGTGTGGTATATAGATGTTGTATATGTGTGTATATTAATGTGTGTATATATTTGTGTGTGTATAATGAATGTATATGTAGTGTATATATGTGTGTATATATATGTGTATGTGTGTGTGTATTATATGTGTGTGGTGTGTGTTGTGTGTGGTGTGTATATATGTGTGTATATATTGTGTATATATGAATGGTATATGTATGTATATATGTGGTATGATATATATGTGTGTGGGTTTATATGTGGGTGTGTGTGTGTGGGTGTGTGTGTGTGTTGTGTGTATGTGTGTATATGTTGTGTGTGTATGTGTGTATGGTGTATGTATGTATATATGTTGTGTATATGTGAGTGTATATATATATATATATATATATAGTATGGTGTGGTGTGTGTATATATGTGTGTGTGGTATGTGTATGTATGTATATATGGGTGTGTGTGTGTGTATATGTGTGTGTGTGTGTGTAGGTATGTATATATGTGTGTATATGTGTGAGTGTATGTATATGGTGTGTGTGGTGTGTGTGTGTATGTGTATGTATGATATATGTGTGAGGTAGTGTATATGTGTGTGTGTGTATATTGTGTGGTGTGTGTGTATGTGTGTATCAGACGCGTTCTTTAAGACGGCAAGGGAAGCTCAGCTTCCCCTATAATGTCAAAAAATGAATGGTCAAATATGATGTACTATTATGTAACATTTTATTGACTAAAAATGCGTTAAACACGTTTCATCTCGAACGAAAACAATTTCGTTCAGAATCAGCTACTTAGGTCGGCTGACTCGATTTCCTTCTCATTCATTCCCGTAGCGTACAGTGCATTACTCTGTTGAAGCCCAGCGTCCATTGACTTCAATGGGGCTGCTTTAAACAATTTTTTTTCAGGCTCAGAAACAAGACGGTCATTGGATAATGCTGCGATTATGTCCCGCCCACGGACGCTCAGCGTCTCTGGGATGAATGGAGGAGTGGGCTGGCCCGGACTCGAGCGTCTGCGTGATGATTGGAGGGTCTGTCGAAAGACTGCATCTCCTTTTGATTGACAGCGATTTTGTACTAGAAAAGTCACTGACACTGAAGCTATTCGAGCTCAGTCCCATCGCGGAAGTGTAGTCGAAAGACAAACTGCTGCAACCATTTCTTGGTATTTGCTTGGTGAAATTGCTAGCCAATTTTCATCATACATTCACCCAGATTCCTTGTTTCAGTTCAACCTAATTCCCATATTTCGAGTTAATATCTTTTTTTAGATCGTTTGTTCATTCATTCATTCATTCATTCATACATACAGTAGGCTAGAAAAATTTCTTGAAAAGGAATGTTGGGCAGAATTTAGGTATAAATAAATGGTAAATTTTTATGATGTTGGCCAAAAATGAGCTTCCCCTCTTTGAAAGACCAGCAGCCGCCACTGGTGGTATATGTGTATGTATGTATATATGTGTCTATATGTGTGGAGTGTATGTATGTGTGGTGTGTGTGTGTGTGTGTATGTGTATGTATGATATATGTGTGAGTGTATGTATATGTGTGTGTGTGTGTATATGTGTGTGGTGTGTGTATGTGTGTATCAGACGCGATTTCTTTAAGACTGCAAGGGAAGCTCAGCTTCCCCTATAATTGTCAAAAAATGAATGGTCAAAATATATGTACTATTATGTTAACATTTTATTGACTAAAAATGCGTTAAACACGTTCATCTCGAACGAAAAACAATTTCGTTCAGAATCAGCTACTTAGGTCGGCTGACTCGATTTCCTTCTCATTCATTCCCGTAGCGTACAGTGCATTACTCTGTTGAAGCCCAGCGTCCATTGACTTCAATGGGGCTGCTTTTTAAACAATTTTTTTCAGTGCTCAGAACAAGACGGTCATTGGATAATGCTGCGATTATGTCCCGCCCACGGACGCTCAGCGTATCTGGGATGAATGGAGGAGTGGGCTGGCCCGGACTCCGAGCGTCTGCGTGATGATGGAGGGTCTGTCGAAAGACTGCATCTCCTTTTGATTGACAGCGATTTGTACTATAAAAGTCACTGACACTGAAGCTATTCGAGCTCAGTACCATCGCGGAAGTGTAGTCGAAAGACAAAACTGCTGCAACCTATTCTTGGTATTTGCTTGGTGAAATTGCTAGCCAATTTCATCATACATTTCACCCAGATTCCTTGTTTCAGTTCAACCTAATTCCCATATTTCGGTTTAATATCTTTTTTTAGATCGTTGTTCATTCATTCATTCATTCATTCATACATACAGTAGGCTAGAAAATTTCTTGAAAAGGAATGTTGGGCAGAATTTAGGTATAAATAAATGGTAAATTTTTATGATGTTGGCCAAAAATGAGCTTCCCCTCTTTGAAAGACCAGCAGCCGCCACTGGTGGTGTAATGTGTATGTATGTATATATGTGTCTATATGTGTGAGTGTATGTATATGTGTGTGTGTATATGTGTGTGTATGTATATATATATATATATATATATATATGTATGTGTGTGTGTGTGTGTGTGTGTGATATATGTGTGTGTATGTGTATGTATGATATATGTGTGTGTGTGTGTGTGTATATATGTGTGTGTGTGTGTGTATGTGTATGTATGTATATATGTGTGTGTATATGTGTGATGTATGTATTATATATATATGTATATATGGGTGTGTGTGTGTGTGTGTGTGGTGTGGGTGTGTGTGTGTGTGTGTGTGTGTTGTGTGTGGTATGTGTATGTATGTATATATGGGTGTGTGTGTGGTGTATATATGTGTGTGTGTGTGTGTGTGTATGTATGTATATGTGTGTGTATATGTGTGGTGTAGGTATATGAGGTGTGTTGTTGTATATATATATATATATATTGTGTGTGTATATATGTGTGTGTGTGTGTGTGTGTGTTGTGTGTGTGTGTGGGTGTGTATGTGTGTGGTGTGTGTATATTGTGTTCCTGTGGCTCAGTGGTGAGCATTGTGTTAGCAGCGCAAAAGGTTGTGGGTTCAATTCTTAGCGAACAAATTTACTGACAAAAAAAATGTAGTGCCTGAAGACACTGTAAGTCGCTTTGGATAAAACTTAAGGCGTAAATGTATGTATATGTTGTTTATCTGTGTGTATATGCTCATATTCTATTCATACATACATAACACATATATATTCCATGCAAGGTCTAAAAAAAACACAGCATTACATCACAAAAAATATTAGTATATTAGTATCTATTTTTGTTTTACAGAAAAATAAATATAATTTAAATAAATAATAATATAAACATCCTTAAAACGCGGAATTTAAATTATTTTATTAAATAATCTAATAATTGAAAATCATTTATACACGGAATTTATATTATAAATATTTTTCTATTATATTATTTTATTATATAATTTAAATTCCGTGTTTTAATGATGCTTAGATTATTTATTTATTATTTAAAATATAATTATCTTAGCATATATTTTTAGTTTCCCACAAAAATTATTATAATTTAAATAAATAATCTAAACATGAAATGTTGGCTGGTATTTTTTGTGTTTTATTGTAAAAATATGTTAAAAGAGAATATTAATATTTTCATATAAAAATTATTGTTATCTTGCTTAAAAACTCAACAATCCTAATTTTGTGCTTGTAAGTTAAAATAACAAATGTATTGCAGATATAGTCCAAATTATTATTTTACACATAAACATATAAATGCCAGTCAATATGAATTAACATTAATATATACAAATAATTATTCAAACAAGATAGATTAATAATAAAATAACACCGTTTTTGTATCTTAAGTTAAGTATAAATAAACAAAAAATTATTTTCTTGTATGAAGCACAAAAATATCATAATTGTGTGTTTTGTGCTTCTAAAATATGAAAAACAAACTTTATAGCGTTTTATTATTATTGACAGCATTGTTTTTTATTTAAATATCAGTTTTTTTTTTCAATTAAAAAGATTAGTCTAAAATTGCAATAAAAACCGATTAACTTCAGGAAAAACTGCATGAGGTAAATATTAATATAGGTTTGTCAGAGGGAGAGAAATGCTCTCCAGCAGGAAGTGCCTGCGTGAGTCAAGCGTGATGTCACTTCCTGCCAGAGCTCCTGTAATCCTCTGTTATGTTCTCCTCATACGGCTAAAGAGGTCAGAGGTCGCACCTCAACAACACAACGCCTGCTTTTAACACCGTTTAGGATTATATTTGCATTTTAACATGATTATTTACAATTTATGAAAATTAGACATACTTAAGGCTTTCCACACAAATTCTCAGTACATTTCTAAAATAAAAAGTAATATTTTTTAGAATAAAATAAAATATATAGAGAGAGCATTAATATAAATATTTAGTAATATATGATATATATTTTTTTAATTTATTTCAACATCGTGATAATGTTAGCTGTTTATGGCAATTCATATTTTTATATCTCAACAATATCTCTATTAAAAAAAAAGTATAACGTGAAGTAAAATGAAGCATACTATATATAGATATATATATATATGTGTGTGTGTGTGTATATATGTGTGTGTGTAGATGTGTGTGTGGTGTGTATATGTGGTGTGTGTGGGTGTGTGTGTGTGTGGTGTGTGTATATATGTGTGTGTGTGTGTGTGGTGTGTGTGTATATGTGGTGTGTGTGTGTGTATATGTGTGTGTGTGTGTGTATATATGTTGTGTATGTGTGTGGTATGTGTATGTGAGTGTATATATGGGTGTGTGTGTGTATATATGTGTGTGTGTGTATATATGTGTGTGTGTGTGTATATATGTGTGTGTGTATATATGTGGTGTGTGTGTATATATGTGTGTGGTGTGTGTGGGTGGTGTGTGTATATATGTGTGTTGTGTATATGTGTGTGTGTGGTGTGATAGGTGTGTGTGTGTGTATATATGTGTGTATGTGTGTGTGTGTATGTGTATGTGAGTGATATATGTGTGTGTGTGTGTGTATATATGTGTGTGTGTGGTATATAGTGTGTGTGTGTGGTGTATATATGTGTGTGTGTGTGTGTGTGTATATATGTGTGTGTGGTGTGTATATGTGTGTGTGTGTGTATATATGTGTGTGTGTGTGTGTGTATATCTATGTGGTGTGTGTGGTGTGTATGTGTGTGTGTGTGTGTGTATATATGTGTGTGTGGTGTGTATATATGTGTGGGTGTGATATGTGTGTGTGTGTGGTATATATGTGTGGTGTGTGTGTGTGTATGTGTGTGTGTGTGTGTGTGTATATATGTGTGTGTAGTGGTGTGTGTGTATGTGAGTGTATATATATATATATATGTGTGTGTGTGTGGTGGTATATTGTGTGTGGTGTTGGTGTGTGTGTATATGTGTGTATATAGGTGGGTGTATGTGGTGTGTGTATGTGTATGTGAGTGTTATGTGTGTGTATGGTGTGTGTATGTGTGTGTGTGTATATGTGTGTGTATATATATATAATTATATATGTGGGTGGGTGTGTGGTATACACACAAATACTAAAATAAAAAATAAAATATGTTCATGTCATAGTAATATTTATGCATTTTAATATTTGTTAAAAACATAATAACATTTCTTAAAGAGCATGTTTACAGCGATAAGATTAACCTGAAAATAAAATAGTTGAATATATGTTTCAAACACAAACAGGCTTGGCTCCTGAGTTCTGAGGAGTTCTTCACACAGAATAACAATAGAATCCAGCCGTGGGCTGTTTTAAAGTCCTTCCCGAGCCGGGCGGCGCCGCAGAACCGGTTTAGTGTTTACCATGTGTGTTTAACGCCTCAGAACACATGCAAACACAGCGCTTCAGTTCTTCATATCAACAATTCAGTTCAATTGCTCCTTCTTCATATCACACTCTCAGAAATAAAAGGTACAAAAGCTGGGCTTTTCAAAAAGTACACTTTTGTACCTATTAGCTTCAATTTTGTGCTCTTTAAGTACTAATATGTACCTTATAGGTACTAAAATAGAGCTTTTAGGTACAAACATGCCCTTTTGTGTGGTGTGTGTGGTGTGTGTGGTGTGTGTGTGTGTGTGTGTGTGTGTGTGTGTGTGTTTATATTTATGAGTGTGTGTGTATTTATATTTATGAGTGTGTGATTTTATTTATGTGTTTGTGTGTGTATTTATATTTATGTGTGTGGTGTGTATTATATTGGTGTGTGTGTGTGTGTGTATTTATATTGTGTGTGTGTGTGTGTATTTATATTATTTGTGGTTGTGTGTGTGTGTGTTATTTATATTTGTGTGTGTGTGTGTGTGTGTGTGTGTGGTGTGTGTGTGTGTGTGTGTGTGTGTGTTATATTTATGAGTGTGTGTGTATTTATATTTATGAGTGTGTGTATTTATATTTATGTGTTTGTGTTGTATTTATATTTATGTGTGTGTGTGTGTATTTAATGTGTGTGTGTGTGGTGTGTGTGTGTGTGTATTTATATTTGGTGGTGTGTGTGTGTATATTTATGTGTGTGTGTGTGTGTGGGTATTATATTGTGTGTGTGTGTGTGTGGTGTGGGTGTGTGTGTGTGTGTGTGTGTGTGTGTGTGGGTGTGTGTGTGTGTGTGTGTATTTATATTTATGTGTGTGTGTATTTATATTTATGTGTGTGTGTGTGTATTTATATTTATGTGTGTGTGTGTGTGTGTGTGTATTTATATTTGTGTGTGTGTGTGTGTGTGTATTTATATTTATGTGTGTGTGTGTATTTATATTTATGTGTGTGTGTGTGTTTATATTTATGTTGTGTGTATTTTATATTTATGTGTGTGTGTGTATTTATATTATGTGGTGTGTGTGTGTGTATTTATATTTATGTGTGTGTGTATTTATATTTATGTGTGTGTGTGATTTATATTTATGTGTGTGTGTGTGTGTATTTTATTTATGTGTGTGGTTTATATTTATGTGTGTGTGTGTATTTATATTTATGTGTGTGTGTGTGTGTGTATTTAATTTATGTGTGTGTGTGTGTTTATATTTATGTTTGTGTGTATTTAATTTATGTGTGTGTGTTATTATATTTATGTGTGTGTGTGTGTGTATTTATATTTATGTGTGTGTATTTTATTTATGTGTGTGGTGTATTTATATTATGTGTGTGTGTGTGTTTATATTATGTGTGTGTGTGTGTGGTGTGTGTGTGTGTGTGTATTTATATTTATGTGTGTGTGTATTTATATTTATGTGGTGTGTATATTTATATTTATGTGTGTGTGTGTGTGTTTATATTTATGTTTGTGTGTATATATATAATCTTGATATCACACTCTCAGAAATAAAAGGTACAAAAGCTGGGATTTCAAAAAGTACACTTTTGTACCTATTAGCTTCAATTATGTGTATTTTAAATACTAATATGTACCTTAAAGGTACCAAAAGTGACTTTTTGAACAGATACCGCCCCAGTACCTTTATTTCTGAGAATATGACAAATATGATTCTGGATATCTGTAATTGTATTTTCACTAATGCATTAATTGCATCCAACATGCATCATATATCTACGTGTGCTCTGCTGTGTATATTAATGATGCATATATAAATACACACACATGTATATATATATAATATACAAGTATATTTAATATACAAACATAACGTATTTTATTAAATATACACATGCATGTGTTTGTAATTAATATGCACAGACATATATATAAATACTTTTATTAATATCAATAATTAAATTATTACTATGTGAATTCCTGATCTTAAGAGTTAATTATTGATCATTTCTGATATCTAAAAATGCATTTGTGATACAATAATTAAGAGGTGATTTCTGATATCTAAAATGACTCCTATCAGAAATTAAGATGGTGATTGATATGAAAATTAATGATTAGAGGCGATTAAATGTGCTAATTAATTAACACAGGAGTAGAGCTGAAATAATTAAAACATGTAGTTTCTCGAAAAAGCTAAAAATATGATTATTGACCATCAATATGTGATGATTATGAATCTGTCATTTTGTTTCAATATTCTAAGTTTATTTTTCTTCTTGTTTTAATTTGGTGCATTCATATTTTTAGTGTTGGCTGAATCTGGTTTATTTTACATATTGTATGTATTATTAATGTGCATTGTCCCTGATTAAATAAATTAATGAAATATCCCGTGAATTAATAAAAGTCATACTATGTGCATAAAATGTGCTTAAAACATTATTTTTTTTAATAATAAATAAATAAAAACACTTCTGTCAATTTATTCTTTAGCACAAAATATTGTTATATTTTATTCTAAATATTGTATTATTTTAAAATACTTCAAATGATTAATATCGTACGCTATTAAAAGCTGCGTGATCTCTGAAGGCTCTCTCACCGTTCTACCGGATCGGTCCACCGCTTTCTTCACGCGCCCGTACGTGCCTTCCCCGAGCGTCCGCAGGAACTCGTACGGTGCTTGAGGTTGTGTTTGTGATGGTGCCGCTTCACCGCCTGCCGCTTGACGCGCGCGACGCTCGGATCACACTCCATCGGAAGACGAGGACAGCGAGCGTTCACTGAGACAGTGAAAGAGCGGCGCGCGCGGAGCGACTGCTAGAGTCCAGTGTGGGCGGGGCGCTGACCGTAAGTACCGCCCCTCGCGTTTGTTGTGAACTAGGTAGGTGTGTTTAAAGCAAACGACGACCTCCGGTTTTCTTTTGAAACCAACACGGAAGTGAATAAAACAGCAGTTCGTCGACTGCCCCCCCCCCCCTTACTACACAGTGCATACTGCCTACTATACTGTGTGTGTGTGTGTGTCTGTGTGCGTGTGTGTGTGTGTGTGCGTGCGTGTGTCTGTGTGCGTGTGTCTGTGTGTGTGTGTGAAACAATAAACAACAAATATTTGTTATGCTACATTGACAAACACTGCATATTAATAAGCTGTCGGGGTCGATACCTTACAAACAACTAGTAAACAATGCTATATCGCCCAGTTTAACTCATAATTGATTAACTTTATATATTGTATAACACTGAATCAATGCTGAGCTGTCTTTAACTAATTGCAAAAAGTTATATATTAAGCGTAAATAATAATAAATTCAGTTTGTACTAAAACAGCAGAATTTTCTTTAGCAACAGGCGTGTATAGTTAGGCGGTAGATATTTATACGTCATACTACTAAAACAGTATGCAACAAATTATCATATAAATAAATGTTATTAGATGAACGCCAATTTAATACATACAGCTAAGCACACTGTATTATTAACGAGGCGTCATTTTCCACTTTTACAATATTTGCTATTTTAATTTAATACACTTAAACGATAATGCTTAGGCGTTGGTGGGCGGAGTTAACGTAAATAATAATCCTTTGCATGAGTGAAAAATGTATTGTATTTATATATGATTTTACTGAAGTATTCTTATTTAATATATAATAAGTAGGGCCTCTCTCCTCTGTCCCCCTCCACCACCTCCCACCACTTCTATCACAGCTGATGACTTTGCAACTTTTTTTACAAACAAAACTAAAACAATCAGCAGTCAGTTCTCACCTCCACTCACACAGGACCCCCAACCAACTAGATCCACTGCTCAAACTCCCATCTTCCTTCTGTCCCCTCACTGAGGCGGAAGTATCCAAACTTCTCCTCTCCAGCCATCCTACAACATGTCCTCTAGACCCTATCCCCTCACACCTTCTCCAAGCTATCTCTCCCACACTCTTACCAGCACTCACACATCATCAACACATCTCTCCTCACAGGCATCTTCCCCACTGCATTCAAGCAGGCTCGAGTAACCCCACTGCTCAAAAAACCTACATTAAACACTTCTCTTTAGAAAACTACAGACCTATCTCTCTCCTTCCATTCATTGCCAAAACACTCGAACGAGTTGTCTTTAACCAGGTCTCATTGTTTCTTTCACAGAACAACAAACTGGACACTAAACAGTCAGGTTTCAGGAGTGGCCATTCAACTGAGACTGCGCTACTATCGGTCACTGAAGCCCTGCGAATTGCAAAAGCCAATTCCAAATCATCAGTCCTCATTCTGCTGGATCTCTCTGCCGCTTTTGACACTGTCAATCATCAGATCCTCCTGTCCACCCTCTCATCACTGGATATCACTGGGATTCCACTTCGCTGGTTTGAATCATATCTCACTGGTCGGTCTTTCAGGGTGGCCTGGGGAGGGGAGGTATCCAAAGCACATAAATTGGTCACTGGGGTTCCCCAGGGATCGGTTCTTGGACCCCTCCTCTTCTCCACATACACTACATCACTGGCTCCCATCATACAGGCACATGGCTTCTCCTACCACTTCTATGCTGATGACACACAGCTCTATCTCTCATTTCGACCAGATGATCCAACGGTAGCTGCACGGATCTCAGGCTGCCTGGCGGACATCTCGGCATGGATGAAAGAAAACCATCTACAGCTCAACCTGGCAAAGACTGAGCTTCTTGTCTTCCCTGCAACTCCAACTCTACAGCATGATTTCACGATTCAGTTAGGTTCGTCAATAATTACCCCATCAGCTTCGGTCAGAAATCTTGGTGTAATCTTCGATGACCAGCTGACCTTCAAAGAGCACATTGCAAAGACTGCTCGATCTTGCAGGTTTGCACTACACAACATCAGAAAGATCAGGCCCTTTCTGACAGAGCATGCTGCACAACTTCTTGTCCAGGCCCTTGTCATTTCTAGACTGGACTACTGCAATGCTCTTCTAGCTGGACTTCCATCAAACACAATCAAACCTTTACAAATGATTCAGAATGCAGCGGCACGACTGGTCTTCAACGAGCCCAAGAGAGCCCATGTTACACCTCTCTTTGTCTCCTTGCACTGGCTACCAGTTGCAGCTCGCATCCAGTTCAAGACACTGATGCTTGCGTATAGAACAATCACAGGCTCAGCACCCTCCTACTTCCACTCACTATTACGAACTTACATCCCCTCCAGAAGCCTGAGATCTGCTAGTGAGCGACGCCTCGTGGTACCATCACAGAGAGGCTCAAAATCACTCTCCAGAACATTTCTTTCACCGCTCCTGGCCGGTGGAATGATCTTCCCACCCCCATCCGGAATGCTGGATCCCTGTCAATTTTCAAGCAACAACTGAAAACTCATCTCTTTCAACTCTACTTGACTATATAAAAAAAAATAAAAATAAAAAACTTTCACTTTTTCTAAATCTTCATCTTCTCTCCTTCCCTTGCTAGCTTGTACTTATTTGAACAATGCCTGAGACTTGGTGTTATTGGCACTTCCTCTGTATGTTTG
>QVTF01005794.1:0-28388 GCA_003573665.1 Oxygymnocypris stewartii | reverse complement strand
GTAAATAACCGAATGTGTGTGAACCGTATTAAGGACTCAAATACAGAATTAACAACCATATTCTGCTGCTGTGTGAACGTGGCCTAAATAATTATATACTATTTAAAATAAAAAAAATACTATAACCGTACTCTTTTTTTCATGAGATAAAATGGCAGATCAAATCACATACTTCTGTAATCGTTAAGTAGTAAGAACCACTGTAATGGCTGTTTTTTCCATATAGTCCAACCCTATTTTGTGAAAGTGACCTTCACTTTAACTGTATACATCATCAATATAGCAGTATCTACAGGCTGATATAACAAGTGAAATCAACATTGTTATACTGCAATCAATAGTCTAGATGATTTATTGAGTATTCTAAATGGTTCTTCTAAAATTAGAAAGTTTTTAACAATTGTACTCTCTCTCTATTCTAGCTGTGCATTTTAAATATAATATTGATTAATATACCACCTAGTTAGCATGTCACAAACCTCACCTCATCTGAACCTGATCTGAAAATGAGCAGGTCGAAGGGAATGGCAGCCACAATGTCTATGAGGAACCAGCCCTTGAAGTAGTGTTGAGCGATGCGAGTGGGATTGCTGACCACCTCGTCATTGTGGTTGACGTAAGTGGTCCTGAAATTGATGAGGATGTCGATTATGAACATGACATCCACCACCAGGTCCACTACATTGAGGGGGTTGCAGGTGTAGCCGCAGGTGCGCCTCCTCTCGTCCTCCTGCTCGTTGAGGAGGAAGGCGGCCGAGTAGGGTGTGAAGACGGCCGTGTAAAGCACCAGGAGTAGGATGATCCAGTCCCATACTGCCTTGAACGGGCTGTAGTGGAGGAGGGTCCACTTGTGGATGCGTGGAGCTTGAAGCTTGTACTCAGGAAGCACATCTTCTCCGAGTGACAGCACCTGGGGAGAGAATGAAAGAGAGAAGTTAATGAATCACACAATCAGAGGACGTCAAGGGGTGTTTTTAATTGAAATTCGATATACGCAAGGGGTCAAGGATAGCATGGACCGTTCGTCAACAGTTTTGCTTGCAGAAATGATAACTTACACCATCTGGACAGGGTTGTTATTGTTAAAGGCATAGTTAACCCAAAAATGTTATGTTTATCTGCTTACCCCCAGGGCATCCGAGATGTAGGTTCTTCAGCAGAACATAAACGAAGATTTTAACTCAAAACGTTGCAGTCTGTAAGTCATGTAATTGCAGTCAATGGGACCCACGGCTTTGAGAATAAATTAAAAAAAACACAGACAAAACCAAATTAAACCCTGCGGCTCGTGTCGATACATTGATAGTAGACACATGCGCTGAAGCGATCTGTCACGCGTATACGTCACTCATTGTTTAGATCGTTTCTAGTAATCGCTTGCTATGCCAGAGAGCATGTTGACACGTCATGCGCCGGCTGTTGTGAACGCGCTCAGGACATTGCGGTGGATCAGAGGTAAAAACACGATATAAATACTAGGGGTGTAACGGTTCACAAAATTCACGGTTCGGTTCGATACGATACAGTGGTGCCACGGTTCGGTATGTTTTCGATACGGGGGGCGGGGCAATTGGTTACGCAATGTTGGAAATATTTCTGTTTTAAACCATGAAGGCGAGCCAATGGATATCACACAAGCATACGTTAGCACCAGAGTTTGCACACATGCAAACTAAACGCAAGATTTATGCTGGGGAACATCTTAATCTCAGTCAAATCAACAGATACTCAAAGTAAAAACGGAATGACGGAGCTTTCTTATTCTCTCAGAGAAAAAGGGAGACGAATCTACTTTAACATATGCTGATAGACGAATCTACTTTAACATATGCTGATAACGGTTTAGCCTATAGCTGTTGTCATTTATTTACTTTATATTTCTCTTGTGGCCCGTACATAGGCTACTGAAAAAACGTATTTAGTGTTAAACATGTTGTTTTTGAAAGTCGGTGCTTGAAATAAAAGCTTTTTATTTCATTGATTTTTATAGATGACTGCAGTGTTAATATTTTAATTATAGGACTATATTTCATTGTAGGTAGCCTATAGCCAAATAGATCTGTTTTAAAATACCTTTTAAAAAAACAAACATTTGAATTGAGGAGAAAAAAGCCTAATCTTATCCTCGCAGCACATCAGGTATGCGGTTATTATTGCGGGGCAAATTAATCGTACTTTTAATTTAATATTAAAAGTAAATTCATAATAATAATAATAGGCCTGATAAAAATAAGAATGTAACAGGCCTACATTAATTGGAAATGCTAAATCAAGGCTCTAGACTCATTCTTCCCACCGGTCGCTCTTTTGTGACTAATTCTCAGTTGGTCGCACAACGTTTTATTATTATTTTTATTTTTTCTGCTGCAACATGCGATGAATCAATGCATGCTGATTAACTTTTATCATAGTTTATAGTAAGGCTATATGGGAACGAAAGTTATTTTTCATCATTAGTATTATTTGTGAATTGAATTTTGTGAAGGGGAATTCTTCTTTTGCTAATGTTATAAACCGGACTTCAGATGCTTTCTCTTTCGTGTTTACGTTTTACAAGAAAATATAATTGTCTGTTTTGCTTACATCTATTCACCTTTCACTTACTATAACAAAATATGGATTCTTTGTTATTCTTAATTAAAAAGCACAACAACAATAAAACAGCAGGCTACAATGACATAGCTTACATCATTTATTAACAAAAACGAATAAGATGAGGCATGGAATACCGAACCGAAAGCCTCACACACCGAATGGTTCAATACGAAGACGCGTATCATTACACCTCTAATGAATACTGTTTAGTTTCTTGCACAGACTGATTGTTTTCATGTACTTAAGACCTCAATGTATCGCCACGAGGTGCAGGGTTTCATTTGGTTTTGTCTGTGAATGTTTTTTTTTCATTCTAAAAGCCGTGGGTCCCATTGACTGCCATTACATGACTGACAGACTGCAACGTTTGAGTTAAAAACCTTCGTTTATGTTCTGCTGAAGAAAAAAAGTCACCTACATCTTGGGATGCCCTGGGGGTAAGCAGATAAACATCACATTTTCATTTTTGGGTGAACTATCCCTTTAACAACAACTTAAACTATAAAAAATGTTTTGCTAATTGAAATAAATAGCAAATATTAGATTAGAAATAAAAGCTGAAATAAAAAGTAAATATTAGATTAGAAATACATTTTTTTAAATGCTGTAGAACTTTAAACACTAAAGTTACTAATGTACACTTAACTGAAATAATGAAACAAATCGAATAAACATGACAAAAGTACATAATTGCAAACATTTTTTTATTAAAATTAGATTTGTGGATACATAAATTACATATTATTTCACTATATTATAGTAGACGTTTTCAAGTAGCGATTTTATTTGAAGGGCTCTTAAAAGCATGACATTGGTGACAATTGTTATGTTCCATTCACCTATTTTCTGCTAATTGTAGGATATTGCATAAAAAGCACTGGATGGAAGTGCCGAGATGCACATAAATAGCTTTTGCACTCAATCAAGCTGAATATTTTTTTATCCAATAACAAGACATGTGCATAAACTACAATGGAATCACATTTATCAAATACATTTCTTGACAACTTTGACAGTTGACTTTGCCTCAACAGACCTTGTGATTGGATAACTGAACTAACAGCACACCAATCTCATTGCACACCATCTCAAATGTAATTGAGTAATTTTGAAATGTCTGAGCCAAAGTCCTTCATCAAAATTATTTAGTATTATCACGTCCCCTCACTGTCTCACCACACGTTCCCAAACATCAGGCAACTGAACACAAGATAACATGACCAGCGTTTGTTATTGCATTTCGTCTGCGAACTCTTAGGCACATGTAGGAAAAAAAGAGACTTTTCACCAGTTTCCCAAGAAGCGATGCTTTTATTATCTTAAACGCATGGGATGAAAACAGTGAAGAGTTCACAACTTTTTGGAGACATAGCTAGAGTTGTGAATGCTGTCTTGTCAAAGTACAGTGATTCAGTTCTCAAAACAAATGCATAACAAAACAACAGTTCTCAAAACATGTTTGCATAACAAACATGCCCACTATGAGGTTAAGTCTATGAGAAACAGTACAAAATGTCAGAAGATACCTCAATGGACACAAACAAACACACACAATGCACACCAGATGATATCTTGATGGCATTTTAAAGAAATAGACATTTCTCTGAATGACCGGAACTGTATTGTCATATCCCTTTTCAACCCGTTCAAGCTTTAGAGATGTACAGACTCTGTGTGAAATGCAGATATCTGTTCATCTTTCATACTTTGCTCTTCAGTGCTTAAGTCTCCTCTTCCTCCTCACATGTGCCATTATTAAAAGGAAGGGCAGCAGCCACGTCCTACAGACCTGATCATATTTTAAAGGGCACGGCCTGAAGAAACGCGCCACATGGGGTCTGTCTCTGTTAATCGACCACACTGCTTGAAGTGGTGCAAATGCAACGCTATAGGACAAAGTGCCAAACCAAATGAAGTGTATGTCATTATTTATTCTCCCTCCAAACCTGTATGCTGTTATTTCATTCATAAAACCGAAATAAGAATGACCTAAACACACGATAAAAATATCATAATAATAGAACATATGACTGCGTGTTTCTCAAGTCACACAATAGTTTTTGTCTAAAAAACAGAGGAAAAATAAACTGCATGTGTCCTGCAGAAGAACATTGAGTTTAAAACACTTAAGAGGTGTACAGTAGTAATTTAGTATCACACAGATTGGAGATGGATTCCTGATTCAGTTAACATGGCACCTATGGCACAGGTTTGACGTCATGCTGTTCGGTTAAAAGACACTCAAAAAAACGTTTGATGTTATTGACATCCACCTTTCATTCACAGTCAGCTATGAATTCACACACTCTCAGACATTAATAACTAGAGAGAGGCTCTGCATCAGCTTCCTCTGTCACGCCATTGAAGCTTTCCATTATCTCCCTCAACTCTGATCAAAGATTCAATCACTGGCCATGGCACTTAAAACAAGGGATCCAAAAGGGGGGGTTTCATAGCAAAGCCATAGAAGAAACCATTTGGCTCCCCAAAAGAACCTTTCAGTGACAGAACCATTTTTCTTTTGTGCAAAAGAAAGATTCCATGAATGGTGAAGGTTTTTTATGGAACCATAGATGCCAAAAAATAACCTTCATTTTTAAAACCAAAATGAAGAAAGAGAGAAAGAAAGAAAAATAAAGAAAGAACAACTCCACTGTACCATCTGTCTAATAAAGAGACAAAAAGCCCCCCAAAAATAAACGACCAATAAACAAACCCAAAATGAACGATATTAAGCAATTTATGTTAACACAGAATGTCACAGCAAGCAGTGGACTATATATGTATCTATCCACTGAACTATTTCACACTGAGACCTATTATCTGCTCGAGCTTTTCCCCAATAGAAAATCACTCCTTTAATACACCATTAGCAGCCTATGATTACTGCTACACAGACGACCATGGCAACCACTAGCTGCCATGGAAACTACAAGTTGACCGTTGAACATCAGTCATGTGGAAAAAGTTGGTCGATCTGAAAGAGTTCTTTGGGATGGAAAACAACAATTTTGTAAGCAAAACAGTAAAGACCAGTAAATGATTATAAAATTGCCATGATATTCAAATGTATGTTCACATAATAATAATAAAATATCAAACCTATTATTGCACTTTTTTCTGATGAAAGTATGCACTTATGACTTGCTTGTCAGTCCTCCTTTTTCTTTTATACAAATTTTCAGCACACATGACAACATAATGCAAATCACAAGCCTTATGCAGTTTGACTGTCAAGTGATGTGACGGGCATGCATTAGTCTATTTCAGACTGCATGAATATAATGCAGGGTTTTTACTTTTCTTCAGTCTTTCAGAGCACAGCATTGCCTTTGTTATGGCTTCATTTAAGCAAATACAGCGTTGAATAGAGTGTTAATGTACTTTACCTATTTACCCTGCCCCCACTTACCAACTATTCAGCTGACAATCACAGAAATGTTTGATAAATGTTTCTGTCTATTAGACATATCATTTGAAATTACGTGAGAAAATACTTCTGCATATGTACACATTCATCATATATTTCTGAATACAACATTAATGTGCATCCTGCATAAATTGCAGTCTCTACTGACCGGTACGACAATGAGAGGCTCCTTGTCCATGTTCTCCAAGGTGCTCACAACATCCACAGAAACACAGTTTTCTTCAGAAACAGAAGAAAGTCCACAGACTCTACCTAAAAACAGACACTTTATCGCAGTCATCTTCACCAAACACATGCTATACAACACCACTGGATCTAAAGTAGGAAAGAAAGCAGTACAGGAAAGATGGATGATGCAGCTTTCTGAATCCAAGGGAACAAACTCTGGATTGCTGAACAAAACAGTTTTAACTGCCTAAATGCACCAATTTACAGAAAAACAATCGACAGGAAAGGGAGTGGTGAGGGAGGGTGTGGAACATTTCCAACAGGTCAAACCAAACGAGACCTAAAAAGGCTGAAAGAGTCTCTCATACTGATTAGTTGTCAAAGTACAGCATGAGAGGTTACTGCTGTGGACCTTGCTTGTCTGAAACAATTTGGGAATATAGAGAAGAATTCCTGTGTTCAAAAAAGATCAACACATCCACAGGTGCATGGAGCGAAAAACACATTTGAAGATCCACAGTTGATGAAGGTCTAGCAAAAATATATCATCTTTTATTTTAGACTAACATGGTGAAAAAAGTGAAATTATTGTTGTCATTGTTAACTAAAACTGCTTTTGTTAATTTATCAAATCTGAAATAAAATCTAATCCAATCACATCTAATATTTATATTTTATAAATATTAGATGAAAAACTGACAGAAAATTATAGATTTTGCCATGCTGCCCAGTTCGAATACTAAAATTACTAAAACGAAGACCAAAGCAAAAACAAAATTAACTTAAATTTAAATAAAACTTTAAAAAAAATAAAAAATAAAAAATAAAAGCTTATTCAAAATGTTCATAAATACTATAATGTACTATATTAATGTGCAATATGTTCAAACAGGCCAGTGAATAAACATTTCAACTCTAAGCTTTTTTCAGTTTTTCCATCAAATAAATATATTTGTGGTTTACTTTTAATTCAGTTTGTGGACAGCATCTGTTGTGGATTTTGCATAAATAATTATTTGTTTTTTACTGTTTTTTATTTTATTTTATTTTATAAATGTGTTTCAGAAGTACCAAAATAGCTGATAGCATATAAAAATGTAGCAGGTCTCTAGAAAACAAGCAGATACATGTAAGAGATAATGGACGGTCATTAATGAAAATAAACCCCAACATGTGATCAGGACTCTGACGCAAAGACCACGGGTCTGTTTGGCCTTAATGATACATCAGCGTCTGCCTGTACACTATCCTGCTTTACATATGGCTTCTTATCAAATAAATAATCCAGCATAAACTATAATTTGAAGTATAAATAGTATTTTATATGTACAGCTATGTTGGGTACAGGTTTTTAGGATAGCGGTCACTTATGCAGTGTTGCCATTATTCAGCAGTATTTAACTGAAGAATATCAAGACTGACCAATCAGAATTGAGCATCTAACGAGAATTTCATCACAGTTCATTTCATTTCAAGTCCAGTTCATTAATGTGATTTTCAGTGACTGTGCCCAACACTGTCATGGCTGCATGAGGAGAGATGAGGGGAGGACTCAAGTGCAGGAAGAATGGGTTTTTCAATAATAAAATAAACAAAAAATGAACAAAAACCTCCCCGAAGGGAAAAAACAGGCAAACAACTATTACACAGTCAAACATCACACACACTGGACGAAAGACAAAGGATCAGCACGGAACTGCAGGCACCAGGAGGCTAAATAGGGAGACAAATGAGGGTAACGAGGGAGACACAGGTGGAGCCACTGAAACAATGATTAGTTAACAAGACGGGAGGGGGCAGACAATAGACATGGGAGCACATGGCACCAACAACAAACAACAAGCCATGTGCTCAACACACAGAGACATCTGGTGGCCAGCACGGGCACACCAGCAGCTCAGATATTTAACATTTAGTTAAAAAGTATTTTAATTGAATGTACTGAATAGCATCTAAGAGTATTTGCCCCTAACACAAACAATATGCTATGTGTCGCTCTTTACGGTGCAAACACTATTCACACAGTGTAAACAACATCTACCTTTTTTAAACTGCATAAATTGCTGTTGCCAAAAGTTGTAAGTTGTTCAGAAAGTAATATCTGTCATTCAACACATGCTAGATTAATGATTATGGTGGGGAATTTCCATAGACTTCTACTGGTTTTATGCAGAGCTAATATTTCCTAACTCTAACCCCTGCACGCCACATACATCTTGATATCCATTCAGACATTTTATGTGTTTTTTTATCTTCACAAGCAGCATTGGCAAGTGATTTCAGATTTTGCTATAAGTTGAGAGGCATCCGGTCCCCAGTACCGAAACATTCCCACACAAGCACACATAGTCTTATTTCTCAGTTCCACGTGGCAAAATAAGAAGTCAGCGGCCTTGAAAACTGTCATTCACAGCTCACACACAAAACAAGTATGTCCGTTCTCACCTGAGTATCTTATTCATATTTAAAAACACTGCATATATTATACATATTTTGGAACAGTATCAACATGTACTCATCTTGTGGAGTCACATCCTTTCTTATCAGTCTGCACACAGACACAGACACACACAAACACACACTGTGTGAATGCACATTCAGTTCCATGTGCTGAAGAGGTCCTAATGACAAGGCGCTCACATGCACACACATGAATTCACTGGAGCGAGATATCTGTGCTTATTGATATAATCTAACACTCTGTTTCATAATGATGGAACCAGGCAAATCCATTCTCACTGTCTGCACACTGACTACTGCCACACACTCACACACAAAGATATGCAAAAGTAAAGCATGCACTGTGCAAAACTTCACCAACAGCTTTAACTTGTACATCTATGGTGAGTGTAACATTTCCATGACGTGTTTCTTTGATACTACACATTGTTTGTATTAAAAATAAATTCCACCACTCTCTGAAAAAAACATGCAAAGCGAAAGCGTCGCGCATGAAAGGATGTGTTCACAAACTAATACAAAGGGAAACAAAAACGGGAAAGGGCAACAAAAGAAAGGGTAAAAATTAAGATAAAACAAACTAAAACAAAACAAAGGGACATGTTAAAGCAACCACAACAAAAAAAACAAACACACAATAAATGGGAATTAAAAAACTAATAAATAAAATGGAAAAACAAACAAAAATCAAACAAAGAAGTGTAATTACACACCACTACTACAAATAAAACAGACACATGGTGAACGGCAATAAGACAAAACAAAGGTATAAAGACAGAGGCAAAATAAAGGGACACAACCTCAGGCAAAAACACGTTTCGGTTTGCATATGTCACTCAAGTCACAAAACGTCAACAGAGTCTGACACTGAAACAACACCATTAACAGTGATCTACGTGAGTGGCATCAGCTGTTAGTCAAATCCATCCTGGTCCTGACCTAGTTTTTTCCCAACCAGGTGTGGGAGGTGAAAATCAGACGTGAAAGAGAAACACAAAGCAACGAAGGTACGAAAAAAGAGAGTGGGTGAAGAGGAGATAAATAAAGGTCAAGGCAAGGATGGTACTTACAGGCTTAAGTTTCTGTTTCAAGCTCATGGTGGCATTCTCTGAGCCGTGCTGAAACAGACACACAGAGCACTGACACAGGGAAACACCGCCCTTTCACACTCGCTCTCTTTTTCCTCATGCACACAAACAAACAAACACACACACACACACGTTGGTTTTTATGGTTTACGGGGACTTTCCATAGGCGTAATGGTTTTTATACTGTACAAACTGTATGTGCTATTGCCTTACACCTACCCTACACCTAAACTTAGCCCTCACAGGAGACGGTGCATTTTAACTTTCCCCCCAAAAAACTTACTCTGTATGATTTATAAGCATTTTTAATTATGGGGACACTGAAAATGTCCTCATAAATCACTTTCTCCTTGTAATACCTATGTCATACCTATGTCATTATACAAATTTGTGTCCTCATAAACCACATAAACATGCACACACACACACACACACACACACACACACACACACACACACACACACACACACACACACACACACACACTGATAAAGGTGTGGAACGGACAACAGCCATCCAATTTGTGTAATGATTAGACTGTGTAGACAGCATATGAATCTAAAACAAGCACTGCAAAAGATGCACATCTCAGACACATTTCTCATGGTTCTCGTCATTTTGTGTGCCTTTTATAATATTACATTATTTGAACTAGTGTAGTCTATGAAATCCCTTTCTCTCTGCTTCAGACAACTACAAAATATATTTGTGTAATCTGAAAGTTTAAAAAAATACTATATTAACAATATGTTCTAGTTTAAAACACGAAATAGTAAAATATTGGAAATCTCCATTTTAGCAAAGAAATTGTAATTTGCTTAAAGAACGTGAATTGTGTGGAGAGTGTAAATGACGCACATGTATTGAACAGTGTCACTGATGTCTATACTTCGTATGCTTGGGACTGATATTCTGGGAATCACAATGTCAATGGATTTGCACTCTGCAGCTGCACTGTGGCTTGCATATGTCACATGCTTATTTATTCAAATGATTCTGCATATTTACTGCTAAATTTATATTTACTGAACATGCATAACAACAATTTAAAATGTATTTATTTTTATTAAAAGCAGGAAAATAGGATCCTGATTTTTCCCATCCTTCATAATTAAAGTTTGGGGTCAGTAAGATTTTGTATTTATTTATTTTAATAAATACATTTAATTCACGTGAATGCATTAAAGTGATGGTAAGCATTCAGAATGTTACAAGATCAAATAAAAGGACTAGGTGTTACAGTCCCTAGTTTGCACCGATACTGATTCCCTGGTGCAGGGTCTCCAACCCTGCTCCTGGAGAGCTACTGTTCAACAGATTTAAGCTCCAACCACAATCAAACACACCTGAGCCAGCTAATCAAGGTCTTCAATGCTACTTGTTAATTTCAGACAGGTGTGTTGGAGCAGGCTTGGAACTGAAATCTGCAGGATGGTAGCTCTCCAGGAGCAGGGGTGGAGATCCTTGCCCTGGTGAGTTCTTGAAGAAAAAGGGCTACTATAAGGCTTTACCACCAGGACACATCATCAGTTATGTACCCTCAGCATTACGGGGTGTTTCGGCCATTTATCACAAGACACCCTCTGCTGAGGCAGGCCCACCACAGGTTGATCAGGCCCGGGTGTGTGTCACATGGTTAGCTGTTCGCCTTAGCAGTCCAGCCAATGACTGTCCTCTCGGCAGTAAATCAATACAAAATATTTATATTTCAAATAAATGCAGCATACATTTAATAATCTTCACAACTCAAATATTTTGAGTGGTAGTGTACATTTTTGGGGCTTTTCCCCCCATTGTTTTTATTGCAAATTGTACATAATAAGACTGGGAACATCCAACAAGTCACATCCACAATAATCCCCCCCTCCCCAATATTTAATGGACAGGACAATGAGGAGAACAGAACTGTTTCAATGACCTTGCTAATATTTCTTTTCTTTGTCCGTGATTCTAGGAATCCACATATCTATGAAATTCATCCTGATACTTCATTCACAGATTAATGCACATGTAGGTCTACTAAAACAATGCAGCTGGTCACATAACTAGGTACGTCATGTTATATAGACAAATCAGTAGCGACAAAGATCAATGCAGATGATCATTTCTCTTCTTGCTCAGTGTCCAATCGAAGTCCAATTATCAAGCCAGGAATTGCCTGTTACAGTTGTAGCTCAGGATATAATGCCAAACAACAGACTCCCCATATGCGCCTAAATACTATAACATCAAGCAAATGTTAAACCACTCATATGCAAGCTTTACACTAATTACCTACATTGGCAGCTTCAAAATGACTTAATCCTAAATAATGCATTAAAAGAAAGCTAAAATGCTAAATGGTTTGTGTGACAGTGAGAGTAGGGGATAGAACACACTAAAGAAATGTTAAACAAACAAACGAACAAATTTTAGTAGAGAGGGAAAGAGTGAGCAAGAAAGAGAGAACGGGAGAGTAAGCAGAGAGGGCCAGAGAAAGAGTGTGTGTTTGCGTGCAGCCAACAGATGTGTGTGTGAGTAGAGAAACAGTCAGTGTCTCTTTGGCCTCTGCTACCACTGCCCTCTACTTCCATTAGCCCTAGAAGCCAAGGTCACCAGCAGAGAGCAACCACACACACACACAAGCACACATGAAAATGTCATGCTCAACAAATCAGAGGCCATAATGTCGGTCCAAATAAGTTTTTGAGTCAAAAGAAGATATCTTGAGAAATGTATGTTTTTGGTTCATATAATAGAACACAATGGAATTCAAAGTGTTTGGTTACCAACATTCTTTTAAAAAACATAAGAGTGAATGAAAAATCACAGGATTTTCATTTTGGGTAAACTCTCCATTAACATAAGAGTTTGTGAATGTACTCAAATATATCAAGACTTGTTGAAAAATATAATACAATTCTGAATTTACTTAGTTTGTACAGACAATTATGAAGAAGGGGGAAAGTCCAGTTAACCAGTGAAATGTGTCATATGCTGCATTATAAGCTAATAACATACACACACACACTTTATGATATGAATGTGCAAGCTGGCAGTAGATTTGTCAGCATGATTGATTTTTCCACTGGTAGGACAACACAGTCTCCCACGTGTATCCATGGAGAGAGACGTCACCAATACAATCTACCTCTCTCTGTCATTTTCAGTGTCTTTCTTTGATTCTTCTCTCTCTCTGCTATACTGCACCCCTCTTTTTGTATTTTTACACAACTTTTCTCTAAACTTTGACAATTGCAGATTGTTCAGATCATTTTCCAGACTTGTTTACGAAACATGGCAAATCTTTGAAGTCATTATGTGAAATCTATCACGCGCAGTAACTTAAACTCATAAGCATGCAGTCCAATATACCCAGAACACTGCAATAATCACACAGAAAAAACAGGGGTAGAAAAGTGTGTCAGTGTGAGTCCGTTCCCTAAACAACAGCTAAATAAGCTCTGCCCACATCAGCACAGGACTCAGTGGTCTCTGTATATAGGTCACTTAACTGACCTGTGTGGAGATGTTATGAAATACTAAATCATGTAGATGATGTTTCCAACCTTTTCATTGCCTGACGAGGACTGGTGAAAGCTTTTGTTATATCAATGTCCACTTGTGCAGGTCTTTTTGTTTGTGAGTGAGAGTCTACATTTAAAACGATGTAATAATAAATAGATTGCAGTTTTTTAAATGTAGATTTTCATGGAACATTAACATGACATAACAAAGTTAATATATTACATATGATGAAAAGTATACAGTTTATCTGTCTATCCTCATCACCTATAAAAGCATCAAATGTCAAGACTTTTTACATTTTATTAGAGATTAGTTCATTGGCACACTGTGCATAAAATTGTACTGACAGCTTTAAGTTGTACCTTACTGAAGTTTCTATAATCTACAATTATTTGCCTTTTTAATCTCAAGCTGTATATTGACAACACCATAAATAAATAGAGTTAGATGCCAAAATCTCTAGGCCTCACTAAATTAACAAAAAGCTAAGGAACAATATCCTGAATCTGGAATATACACTTGCATGAAATATGTGGATGTCAAGTACTTTTTATATTACCTGTGTGACTTGGGTGACCTTTTCTGAGACGTTCTGTGTGCGATCTTTAATCTTGCAGGGTGCTATGATCTCAATCTCTGTGGGGGAAGGTGGCCTGAGATGATCTGAGCCGAAGGATATCGTCACCTGTGGGACGTGGCCAATAGCACGGTGCCGCATCAAATCAGAGTCTGAGGTGGAGTTTAAGTTACTGGGCTTCAGATCTGAAAAATAAAAATCACACATATTAAATCAGCCATCAAAACCAATCTTTACTGTGTTTGATTAAAACAATGTCATACCATGTGACTTGCACTACCATCCTGCATGCGCCTGCCAATTACAGTGCCAGTAATGTCACCGTTTGTGTATGCAATAATGAAAAAGTGTTAATTTAGACCTATGACTCATACAGACAGCTGTATAATGACAGAACACACTATTTAGAGCTAATGCGCACACACATGCATATTGTGGCAGGCACATCTGAGGTGGCTGTGGGTAATCACAGTCACACAAAAGCATTGATTAGGACTACAGCTACAGAAATAGGCCTGTCAGGCCGCCACATGTGACCATTTCCCCAGGGAACCAACAAGCCTCATTCTGGACACCCAGAGACTTACATTTTGTAATTTAACATGTCCGAATGGAGCGCTTTGTTGTGCTCATGCTTTGTGCTGCTTTTTGGAGTTGTTCCACAAACTCCATTAGAAAAGGATACTAGCTCATTTATATTAAATGCTTCAGCTATTTTAGACTAATTGGTTTTGATCAGGCTTATTATGTAGTCAAGGATAAATTAAAATATAACACTTAATTTCCATTGAAAGCACATCCTGTACTCGGTCATGGTACTCCTGTTCAATGCTAATGGAAGAGTTTAATCACAGCAGAGACCAGAGAGCCGACCAAACGGACTGCATGCAATATTAAGCTGATAAATATCTATTTCGCTCCATCTCGGGTCATATTTCACATATCTAAATGCTCAGACATATGATTTACACAGGCAGTCTCACCAAAAAAGAACAAGAAAGAACCAAGATTCCCTAACACTTCCCTTGTTATAAACACTATCTTCTGCTAATGACACTGCAATCCAAGGATAAAGACAATAATGTTTGTGTTTCTCCACTGTAGAAGGCTGTTATAGGAAAGCAGCTCTCAAGTTAGATAATATACTGACACAGTATGTATGGAAGACCAAATATTTTACACCATGTTGGAAAGTGAAACTATGGAAGCTGTATCCATCAAAATGATGGCTTTAGTTTTACTTAAAAATGTATTGTTAGTTTATATCTCACAATATGACTTTATATATCCTACATCTTTATATCCTTATTATTATTACAATTGTAAATATTTTTTTTTATATGAATGCATTTTAAAATGTGAGAATTTCCAGCATCATTGCTCCAGTCAGCAGTGTCATATAATCCTTCAGAAATTATTCTAATATGCTGATTTGTTAGTTAAGACACATTTCTTATTATTATCAATGTTGAAAACAGTTGTGCTGATACACTTTTTCAAGATTCTTCAATAAGCAGTTAATTAGTAATTATCAATTTCAATCAATAAAGCTTCCTTGCTTGAAACATTTTTCTAACTCTTTAAAATATAAAAATGTGGCTTGATGTCTTAAAAAATGTAACACTATGTAAACACTAATGCAAATCTGGATATGTATTAATTAAGGAAATGTGCTTTGTCTTTTGATTATAGCATCCTCCCTTTGCTTGCAGACATACTAAGGTTTAAGAGAAATACTGTGCTAAATAGTTGCAATTTTAAAACGTTTCCTTTTAAAAGAATTTATATGCAGAAGAAAACACTTAATGTAAAATAACCTTTTTTCTGTGAATTATGGCTTTGTTTGTAGTCAGTGTTTATTACAAGTATTGTCTGAAAGAAACTGTTTGTCTTGGTCATTTTTAGTGTATTAACCCATGTTAAGCGTTTTATATCCCCATTATAAAACATCTAATGATCTAGAACAAATGTGAGTGAGTTTTAGAGATACAAGAGTATATTTAATGACCGTTTCTTTGTAAACACAGAATACAAAAATCTGTTGAATTAAAAAAATCTAAAAAAAAACGTATTTTATCAGTGAAATTCATAGTGAAAAATAAATATACTAAAATGTATTTACAATACATTTATTTCATGGTAAGTACACTTCAAATACATTTACATTTTTGTATACTTAATAAAAATACCCTGCAATTGTACTTTTAGTATACTAAACTAGAATATGTAAAGTCTGCTAGATTGAAAAAATTTATTTAATACTCAGTGCACTTTAATTGTGTAGAAGAAGGGCTGAAGTCCAGTTACAGAGATTCTGAAGTATATCTGATTGTGCTAAAGTGGAACTATTGCAAGTGTACATCAGGTACACTTTAAATATCTTGCTTTTAAACACAGATATTATTCATAGATCATACAATCCTCATAAATAGTGACATTAAAACACATTTTAGGCACAAATGTGCATTGTGCAGTAAATATGTTAATACATTTGAACTTTACTTAGTATGAAATAAATGTATTTTAAATATATTACATTTGACTAGGGTGAGATATCATCTTTATTTTTTCAATCAACCAGCTAAGACAGGATGTTACACTGACACTAGCTTTAAACTTGACATGAGGTCTTTTTTACCCCTGTTCTGTCTGAAAATGTGTAAATAATAAAGTTTTGCACACAGGCAATGTTTGTGATCTTATGTTGTTTACACTAGGAACTAGATGAGTGCAAGCACAAACACTCATACCGCTCCACTGGTCCCTCGTGCCGTCGATGTCGTGCAGCGAGGAGGCCCGGCGCAGGCTGTGGACGCTCTCTCTGGAGTGACTGTGTCTGAGAGGGGGTCCGCTGGGCTCTAGCCGGTCTGAGGACCGTGTGAGAGGGGATGAGAAGCTGCATGTGGAGGGGGTCTGCTGAATCAGGGCCTGGGTCTCTAATTTCAAGTAGCTGTCTGGAGACATCTGGAGGTCTTTCAAAGCCACCTCCTCGTGAGAGGGCTGCAGGACACAGAGGGGAGCTGTAGATCATGTGTCTGTGGCAATATGAACTCGGATGTGTGTCATATATGCACACATGTACCTCTAGGTAGTCCACCACCACTCCATCAAAGTGGTCCTTAGGGATGGACGGCTGCCGCTTGACACGGAGAGAGGGCATTCGCAACCTCATGTTGCGTTTCTGACCTGTTACACAAACATATGGTTAAATAATCCAAGAGGAATATGTTTTTGCTCAAAGCTCAGGATACATAACTGGTGAGATCTTGTCTCTCTGGACTTGAAGTAATTTTAATCGTACCAGACAAATATGAGCTCAGTGCTAGATACTGATGAAATGTTTTTAAAACTTTATGGAAGACACATTTGAGACTACTAGGGACTTTTCTCTGGAAAAAAAACCTATGAAGCAGGAGAAGACATTTTCTCTCCATTTAAATACATTGCTGTATATAGGGGATCTTTCATATTTTTCGTTCCTACAGAATATACTAGATAAGGTGTGGAAATGGGCTGGTAAATTAATTGTTACCAACCTAATATGCTCCCTGTAATAAATGATGCTTTTGATAAAAATCTGATTTATTGGATAGATACTACTATTACTACTACTACTAATAAGAATTATCATTTATTTTTACTATATTTATTTATTTATATACATTCAATTTTATTTTTTTAATTGTATTATTATAAAAATGTAATTCAAAATATGTAATTTATTAATATATACATGATATAACTTGCAATATTTAAGAAATATAATGAAATATTTCATTAGTAACAATAATAACAACAACAATAATTATTACTATTATTAACCTATTAATATTTGCATATTAATTTTATAATTAATTCAAAAAAAAAAATTGTCCATTTATTCTATTCAAATACATATAATAATAATCATTTATTTATGTTAAAACAAATAAAAATTAACTTCATACATTAATAAACTTGTATATTTACTTTATTATTATTATTATTATTACATTTATAGTTATTTTTGTCAGCAAAATATTTCATAGTTTCTAATGTACAAGTTAAAGCAACACTGGAGGCCAGACATACACACACACACACACACACACACACACATATTTAACTTCACACATACATAAACACCCTGCAACAAAAATTGGACACCACCTTTATCTAATGCTGCCTCTGGCTACACCTACACACGGACCGTCACACCAAGTACAGCAGTCGATGTGTTTACCTTATAAGGCTGTTACAGAAAGGGCCAGCATCTCTCCCACAAACAAGAGAAAGGGGACACGCACCTGCCTGTAGCCAGCTGTGTGTCATCCGCTGTTTGATGCCACCTTTTTTCATGGACGGGTCTAAAAGCTCTTGGAAGTTTAAGATGAACATGATTACGACTCCTTCCTCGTTCTTTACTGGAACGACATCAACCAAACATGGCCTACATGTCCCTGAAAGGCCGAGAGACACAGACACAGACAGGAGAGAAAGAGAATGAACCGAGTGACAGAGACGTCAGCAAGCAGAGATGTTTGAGTACAAAATACAGCACAAGTATAGTTTAGTTTTCATGAAGAGCTGTTATAAATACCAATGTGAGGGCTGTGAGTAGTACACTCACACTTACACAAACACACAATAAGACTCCCACACACAGGTGCTGCTGTTTGGGGGGGGGGTCTGAAATCCATGATTACGAAGAAACATAAATCTATTAAATAGGGGAGACCTTGGATTGCTTTAACACATTCTTTCAGGGTAACGTTAATATAAAGTTCCCATATTTATCTTCTAAATCTAAATTTATCTTTTCATTCTAAAACTATTTCAGGTTTAAAGAGCGCTGTCACTATCACTACTAAAAAGAAAAGAAAAAGAATGAAAAATAAAAGAAAATCATAATGCCATTCCCCATTTCCTCACTTGTTTCATTATAAACATTGTAAGTCAAACTAGTATGCACACAGGAAGCATTTTAAGTCAAAACAGCAAATAAAATTAAAAACCTTTATCTATCCATCCATCCATTCTGCAAACGTCTTATCTATAGGGTTACACACACACACACACACACACACACACACACACACACACACACACACACACACACACACACAAATATAAACTAACAACTCACTCTCATGACACATGTATTTTGTGTATGTTTGTTGACCCACTAGAAGAGTTTTGGACAAACTTCCCTGTCTGTGAAATTACTACTTCTATTAAGTAAAGATGCATTAAATTGATCAAAAGTAAGTAAAGACATTTATAATGTTACCAAAAATAAAAACACATAAATGCTGTTCTTTAAACGTTCTACTCATCATATACTTTAAAAAAGTCAAATGGTTTCCACAAAACATAAAAAAGCTGTTCAACTGTTGTCAACATTGATAACAATACAAATAAATGTTTCTTGAGCAATAAATCAGCATATTAGAAAAATGTTGTAGAGTTGTACTCTATTCATTCACTAACTGCTTGTTTAAAAAGAACATTAACTTCCCTAATCTTTTTGTATTCTATCTATTTGTTTTCTTTTTATTTATTATACAATTAACACAAATAAAAAGCCCTCTAACATTAGCTTGCTCTATTCTTTTTCTATTCTATCTGTTTTCTTTTTATTTATTATATAATACAAATAAAAACCTTGTTACGTGTACTGCGTTAAGCTAATTGAGACTTGTTCTACCACTCGTGTATCATTGCTTTTTTGTTGGTGTTGATTGCTTCTATTGTCCTCATTTGTAAGTTGCTTTGGATAAACGTGTCTGTTAAATAACTATATGTAAATGTATTAGAATGATATCTGAAGGATCTTGTGACTAATCAGCTTTGTCCTCACAGAAATAAAATACACTTTGAAATGTTTTGAAATAGAAAACAGGTATTTTAAATTGAAATATGATTTCACAATATTACTGTATTTTTGATTAAATAAATGCAGCCAAGGTGAGCATAAGAGGCTTATTTAAAAAATCTCACACAGCCAAAACAGTTTAAACAGTAGAGTAGAAGAAAAGCTTGTGTGGATGTTTTAACTCAAATTAAAACCAGTCTACTAATTCAGATGACAGCAGATCTGTCTTTTAACATCCACACCCGGTTCATGTTTGAGTGATTTTACCCCCGTGGATCATTTCTAATTGGTTAAACTCCCTACTTTCCAAACCTCTCAGACAAATACACAGATGCACCGAGAACATGTAGAGGTCACTTATATTTTGGCTATGAGGCTTTAATGATAAACTCTCTTTATGACACACTGCTCGAGATAAATCAAAACGCCATGTGTTGTACTTTTAACCCAGACACGACAATGAACAGAAAGGCAATAAAGGAGATGAACGGTGAAACCAAAGTAATGAAAGCACAGAGCAGCGATGAAGAGTCGCAGGAATGAGAAGGGAGGGACTGGAAGGAGGACAGAAAAACCGAAGGAAGAACAACATGATTAAAGTCAGCCAGACCCCCCTCAGCTCTTGACTAAAGCAGGCCATCAACTACTCTATATATAGACCCTGCCCTCTCTCTCTCACACACATACATACACACAGAGGTGCGGTTCAGTCGCCAGATCAACCGTGACACAGCTCGATATGCTGTATCCACTAAAAATATGTGATGGATAAAAAGAACAGAGGGATGGCAGCACGTTTGAGCGTGTGCATGTCAGCCTATGCGTGCATCTGAGCTCAGTGCATTCGTTTAGTGATAGGAGTATGAGTCTCTGGAGTCCTGTTGTCATGGTAATGTTATCAGTGCATCGCTTCCTGGGCCAAAGGAACACCTGTCTACTTTCTAGCTGAGCTACACATGCACAAACACTGGCTAAACAACGTGCAGCCAGCGACTCTGTTCCTGTCTGAGGAGACTAAAGACATGAGGGATGGGCGGCTCAGCTAGACAGACAGGCCCTCGGCTGGTCTCTGTATTAAAGGGATAGTTCACTTAAAATGTGTAATTCTGTCATTAATTAATCACCGACATGTTGTTCCAAACCCGTAAGACCTTCGTTCATCTTTTAAACACAAATTAAGATATGTTTGATGAAATCCGAGAGCTTTCTGATCCTGCATAGACAGCAACACAACTACCACATTGAAGGCCCAGAAAGGTAGTAAAGACATTGAAAAAATAGTTCATATGACAGTGGTTTAACCATAATTTTATGAAGCAACAAGAATACTTTTGTGTGCAAAGAAAACAAAAGTAATGACTTCTCTTACATGTCAGTCTCTGTGGCGCATTCCCAAAAAGTATTCTCATAGATTCATAACAGTACGATTGAACCACTGATGTCACACGCACTGTTTTAACGTTGTCCTAGTATACTACACTTCTGGGACTTGAACGTGGTAGTTGTGTTGTTCTTTATGCAGGGTCAGAAAGCTCTCGGATTTCATCAAACATATCTTCATTTGTGTTTAGAAGATGAAAGAAGATCTTATGGATTTGGAACAAGATGAGCAATTAATGACAGAATTTTCATTTTTGGGTTAACTTCCACTAAAAACGTACTCTATGTGTTTATGTCTATATGTGAATGTAATGAAACAGAGTGCCTGAAATGGTAGATATCATCATAGGATGATGTGTAGATATGGTCACTGAGTGTGTTACAGTGAAATGCTGGTAACTATTCAAAAGTTCTTAATAAAAACCGGTTTCTAAGCTCTTGTTAGGCAAGTCATATTGGAAACATCTCTGGGAAGCTTTTTCTATGCACACTACTGGTAAAGGTTTAGAGTTTGTATGATTTAAAAAAAACAAAAAACTGTTTTCTATTTATTTCATATATTTCATGCTATTTATTCCAGTAAAGCGAAAACATTTTTTTAACAGTCATTACTCTTCTTGAGCGTCACATGATCCTTCAGAAATAATTCAAGTGAATATGCTGATTTGGTGCTCAAGAAACATTACTTATTATTTTTGTGGAAACATTTTTTTAGGATTGTTTGATAATATAAAGTTTAGAATAACATTTATAAAATTAAAGACCAGAATTTTTTATAACATTATAAATGTATTTACTGCCAATTTAAATCAATTTAATGCATCTTGCTGAATTAAACTCCAAATTTAATACAATTATACTTAAAAGGGGTGAAACCTGTAAAAAAATATATATTTCAATAATATATTTAAAATCTGACAACAAAAAGCTTTTAAAATTGACTTACAAACTACAGCAAATGTACATACTCTGGAGTAAACAAACAATGAAAAGACAATGAATAGATGGAAAGTAGCCAATAGATGGACATTTTGTTTTTAACGAAAAGGTGGGCTTTTATTCATACAGCTGCCATATTAAAGACATGGGAAATAGTTGACACTGGTTTATTTCCTGTGTTTGGTTTTGTCAATAGACCCTAATTTCATTTATGCTTTATTCACACAGCACAATTCTGATTTTGTTTTCCATACCATGTTTAGTATTGATGAAATGAAATGTGCTGTTCAGACAGTGTTATCAGTGTCTGGTGTATCTGCATCGGTTGCTATAGTAATAATGTGAACATCAGCACAATGCCAAACCACTTTCTCATACAACTGAAAGTAGCTGTCAGCATGGAAAGAGATGGTGAAAAGATTTATCATATGCTCATGTCTATTAAAACATCAGCCCCACGTGGGTGTGTGAAAAGTGAGTGAAAATCTTGCTAAGCCCAGTATACCTTCCTTAGAGTAGTACAGGATCTCCACCTTGCGCTCCTCTGACCCAAGCAGGGCCTGTGCCAGCTGTGCCAGGGCGCTCTTCATAGTGCCCGGCCCCACCAGGAACTGACACATGCAGGACTGCTGCATGATCTCTGCCCGTGAGAAACCAAACATCTGGCAGAAGCCCTCATTGCAGTAGATGATCCCACAGTTCTTCATCTGGGCATTGGCAATCAGGAATTTACGATCTGGTCCAGTAAGACAAAAAGGGTTAAAAAATGATAATACAAAATATAATTTATAATTATATAATTTACTCACCTCCATGTCATCCATGATGTTCATGTCTTACATTCTTCAGTCAAAAAGAAATTAAGGTTTTTAAAGGAAAATATTCCAGGAGTTTATCCATATAATGGACTTCAATGGCGGCCACAGGCTGAAGGTCAAAATTGCAGTTTCAATGCATCTTCAAAGGGCTCTACACAATCCCAGCCGAGGAATAAGGGTCTAATCTAGCAAAACAAATGCTAATTTTCTTATTTTTTGTTTTGTACTAGCTTGACCTCACAGATTATGTAATCATGTTGGAAAGGTCACGTATGCAGAAGTACGACCCACTGTTTAGAAAACGAACATGTAAAGAAAGTCAAAGAAAGTCGTCTCACTAGATTAGACCCTTGTTCCTGGGCCGAGATCATGTAGAGCCTTTTGAAGCTGCATTGAAACTGCTTCAACCCTTCAACCCATTGGCCTCCATTGAAGTCCATTACATGAAGATAAACCCTGGAATGTTTTCCTCAAAAACCTTCATTTCTTTTCAACTGAAGACAGAAAGACATGAACATCTTTGATGACATGGGGTGAGTAAATTATCAGGATATTTTCATTCTGGAAGTGAACCAATCCTTTAACACACAGTTTTTGTGGGTTGTGAATGTTGTCACATTATTGATCTTTGGAGTAAGCTGTCACAATGGAACCTGCCACTGAACAAGCCTATAACAGACTTCTCAGGAACATTTTAGACACAAATCAATTCAATACATCAAATCAATATATATAATATATATATATATATATAAATACCTTTGTTTTTGCCAAAAGATCATATTATTATTATTATAGTTGTTGGTATTGTTATTGTTGTTATTTATTAATAATAATAAATGTATAGATACTCGTTTTAGCTATTGTTCTCCTCAATTCAGGCATAGTTGGGTTCAACCTAAAAGTGTGAAATCACTGATGAAAACTCTTCTAAATGATTTTATTACAATTTTAGTGACTTGCAGAAAGTTTTATGAAACTTTTCTCATTTACAATTGTGCAAAATCCACAGCTGTCTGTTTTTTGTTTTTTTACAGGTTTAAAAGACAAAAATAAATAAAAACTCTTGAACACGTATCCACATACTTGGTTATTCTGTTTTATGTCTTTCTTTTCGTTCCGCCTCCTTCCTTTGCCTGTATGGTACTACTACTCATTTTCTGTATTTATGAAGACTGCTTTGATATAAACAGGAAATATGCTGGCAGCTGTGCTATTTTTGCCAGCAAGAGCTTCACACATCAGCTTCAACAGGTGCAGCAACAACAGCTTGCTCTTGTTAGAGGTTCTGCTCTTGAACTGAAGAGAAAGCAAACTAAAAATTATGTATATTAAAGAGTGCAAGCCATCAAGCACACAAACTGCCTGCTTTATCTCAGTAATGTTTCTTCATCTCTTAGTGATAATTGTGTTTGGTGACAGGAACTTTAATGCCCCCAGCATCAAACTCATTATCGCCTTTTTACTCAGGAACAGAACACAATGCACTACGATGGTTGCCTAGCAGCCACAACATGACACTCAGCCTTAACTGATAGCGAGGGAGGAAGGAGGAGCAGCAGCCTCACGTTCTCATATGAACTGGCCACATATATACATTCATGTGTACTTAAAGGATGAAGACACAGCAGTAGCCTGAGAACTAATACATGCAGAAGAGGGAGAAGATACTCTGAAAAATGATTATATGGGCAGGCTAAAGTTATGAAACTAAAGATTACAAAACTAGTTTACATAAAGTCCTCTTTACATAATTTTTACATGATTTATGAAATAGTGTACACAGGTACAAAGCCAAAGCAATGGACATTAAAAGGTACATTGTGATGACAATAGGCCTATAGTTTGTTTTATCAAAAACAAAAAAATAAAACATATAACATGTAAACGTAAAGTATATTTTCAGGATAAATCTGTTCGTTTCATGCAATGCAAAATATAGGACTGCAATTTGTCCCCATTAGAGCAATCAATTATGAAATAGCATCTATGTGAGACTTTTTTAATAAAATACTAGAGATTCCTCTCACATATTTGTGATAAAAAATCTATAATAAAATGGAACACTACATAAAAAAATATTAGCCTAGTTATGCTTTATGGACAGACCACCTTCCTAATGAAAAGCGCTTGAGCAGCTTACTGTTGTTATTGTTAACTCCTTACAGCTACTAGTTAGAAAACTAACTAATTAGTATAATTAATGAGACATTTAAAATCCCTGATAAAACCTATATTTACAGTTGTTGAAATAAACTTTTACTAAGATAACATAACCTTTGTTATTTGGAAGAACCCTCAAGGTCCTTATAGAGCAGATTTAATCCAGGCTCTGGGTTTTATGGAGTAGGACTAGATTTAGGGTAGGCCTAGTTATGCCAAGGATACAGATTACGTTTTGTGTGAGAGTAAAGATTTAGGATTTGGAAAGGAAATCTTGTCAAAGAGCTCTTGTACATAAAACGTGGAAACGTTCTGATAGAGAATGAGAGTGTGGTAACATAACGCCGCGTAAAGTTCTGGGAAACTGCTTTGTTTATCTGCCATACTTGCAGGATAGTGCTGGCCTTTCATTGAGTTTAGAGCAGAATTAGATTTTACATTTGCATTATGCATTTAGCAGACGCTTTTATCCAAAGCGATTACAGTGCATTCAGGCTATACATTTTTATCAGTATGTGTTCTCTGGGAATTGAAACCCAGAACCTTTGCGCTGCTAACGCAATGCTTACCACTGGCCACAGGAACATTTTTTGTCGTGATTATGAAAATGTCACCATTGTATGTCATCTTGAATCATGCTGTGTCGAGAATTGCAATAGTAACTCATATCATCGTTCTGAGAGAAAACTGGTTAAAATAGTATGTATTTTGTAAAAAACACCAAAGGAAGCAGGTCGCGGAGAAGACGTCGAATAGTAACTCTGTAGTCATTGATTAAACCCACTGCCTCTCACTCAGTAAAATCCTCACATTTCTCTGTGTTTTTTGAAAGATTTGATTTTGTTGGTTTAATAATTAACGTTACCTAGTATGACTCTCACTAGACTTGTGAATTAGCAGAACTTGAACATGGCTCTTTCTAAAATGCTTAAAGTGGCTTAATGTAACAAGACAAAATTGTAAAGCGTACAATGTGCAGATTCACAACTCAAAATGTAAATGCAATGTGTTTATTTACGAATTATTTTCCTCTCATAAGAACACGCTTAATGCCCAGAGACAGTGATAATACAAGACCACATTCTGTACATCCTTAAATATCACTGTCTTAATCCATAAACGCTTTCTGCTTTACGGTTTTCTAAAGAGAGGAAAACATTTAACGTTTAAACATGTCACGTTAATATTCTGGCTCACCTGCATGTCTCTTAGCATCACTGACTTAGTACATTAAACTAACCTTTTAAAATGCGATAAAACTGTTCACAAGCTCCTAGGGATTTGATTTGCATGCCATTTGTTGACATAAATAAAAAAATACAGCGAGTTTGTGACTCGCTGAATGTGACCCACAATCTCTGCTCTCCTCCGTGGCCATGGAAAAATAATATTTATTATGACAACAATTATACTTTGTCATTTAAAAGTTTCCAACAAAGAAATAGATTGACTTCTGTCAGCTCGTTGAACACACTTTTATTTGGATAATTTAATATCATGGCTGAAGCAGCAGCGAGCATCCAGCAGGTGACCCTGTCTTCACGGTATCAGATCAAAATAAGACCAAAAATCTAATTATTATGCACTGTGATAAATTAGCTTTTCTTCCCTGCAAACGATACAATGAAGAATGAAGAATTGTTTAGCTCAAAGGCAAAAACTAAACAAAAGATAAGCAGTTATCCGTGTAAAGAATGAGAAGTAACCATGGAAATGGACAGCATATCCTGCTAATATGGCGGCGCCTTCCCAAAATGCAACGCGGAGTGAAAAGTATGTGACGTAACTCCTCATTCACTTTAAAATGCCTCTTCCTGTAGACTTTCAAATAGAGAGTGCGAAGGTTTATGTATACAGGTCAAATGTGGTGAAATAATATACACTGGAAATGAAAACTGACGGTGCGTTCCAAACAGGATATCACCCTCTGAAGGGCACTTTGGACTGAAAACAATCATGGCCGCCATATTGAAGTGTTGTTCCAAACCGAAGTGCTCAAAACTAGCCACTTCAAACGGCCCTTCGGTTATCGAAAGGTATAGCTGATGGACACTTCAGGCCCCCATAATCCTATGCGCAGATTCTTTGCATGATGACGGCGCCTCCCCATGATGACGTAGAAGGGCACTTCAAGAAACAGTTGTTTGGTCCCCTACACCCTTCAACCATTCGAAGCTCTCACTCCGGAGGGTAAACCCTTTGAAGGGATTAGGACATAGGGATGAGCCCTTCCGAATGGAACACATATTACTGATCTTAAGGATATGTAATTATGTGTGATGCACTTTTTTTTTCAAAATTGTAAAATCAGAAAACATGATTGAATGAACAAAGCAGGTGCACCAGATACATAAAAACAAATGTGAAAGCTTGCACACATACAGAGAAGAATGGAAAGCAGAAGGACAGATGGTTGTAAGCAATTTTCCATATCAGTGATAGATTAGTTGTTCCATTCCATTTGGTAAATAAAATCAGCGGGGTCCGTTGATTTGCCCTCACCTGATGATCAACTGCCATGCAAATCAAATCTCTGACTGATAGGCTACTACACATGACTGACCTTCAGTTCACGCTTCAATGACTGCTCTCTGACAGTTTCCCACGAGCGCATTACGACCCCGATGTATCAATAATCAATAACAACAATAAACAATGCTATATCTAACATTTTAGACTACAGTAGCATGTTTCTGGTTATAAATGCTCTTCCAACCCAAAGAAAGCAAATACAAAGTTTTGAAACTCACTTTGCCCGTCGAATTTCCTGATGATGGTGTCCAGATAGGTGTTCTGGAGAGCGACGTGTCCCCGGCGTACAGGCATTTTCACGCGTGGACAGACGTAAGAGCCTCTTATTCTGGTTTTGTCTCTTTTTCAAAGACGAGCGAGCAAGTCAAAAAGAGCACAATCTAGAAGTCGAGCGCATTGTCAAGGAAACAAGTGGGTATAATCCAGGAATTAATCAAAAATGACACGAGAATGCCTGTGGGATCCTCGAGAAAGTGAGAAGTCGCCGAGTGGAAATGCAAATTCAAAGAAAGCGCGTTTGAGTGGAAGCAAAATGTTGCAGTTTTGAGACTCGCAACTCTCGCGCCGTCAGATTAAATGGTAACGCACTGACGTGCTCCCTGAAATCAGCCGTAACGCGTTCTGAAACAAAAGAGAAGAACAACTAAAGACAGCACAAAGACACCCGACACCTCAGAGGCAGCGTGCGGCTCGGCCGATGAAGCTCATTGTGGAATAATGGAACGTTGCGTTCACAGAGGAGGCAGTGGACACAGCTGTCACTTTTGACAGAAGGCAGATGCGCTCTCTCTCTCTCTCTCTCTCTCTCCCTCTCCTCTCTTCTCTCTCTCTCTCTCTCTCTCTCTCTCTTCAGGGAGCGTTTGTCGCTCTGAAAGG
>QVTF01005793.1:0-28368 GCA_003573665.1 Oxygymnocypris stewartii | reverse complement strand
ATTATAGACTACACAACATTGTCTTATTTTCAAATTAACTTTTTAATTATTATTATTTTAAATTATTGTCCCAGGACCAGCAGGATACTCTTGTAATAAAGTAGCGGTGGCTGGGACAGATTTTAAGCATCAATTCTGCTTAAAAAGATGCGATCTAATCCTGTTTACATGAAATATACCTGCTCCCGAGCAGGTTTAAGCTTACGGACCTGTTGCTATGACAGCAAATCTAGGATGAGAAAATGACCGTGACCTAACTGAGTTAGCAACGTACAAAGAACTGGCCCCAGACCTGTACGTTCAGCCCGGTGATGGAAAAGTGTCTATATAATAACCAATTCTAGATTATCAAAGGAGAATACAACAGTTAGTTGTGTACATCGGCCAAATCACAGAATCACAGCACATCATGCTGATATTTAGAACAGCACACTCACACTGCTTGTGTGATATTGTGTGACATTTATATTAGAATGCAAAATTATATTCAAGTATGAAGTATAAACAAATACCTATGTATGCAGATAACAATTTCACACTGGAAAAACATTTAAAATTACATAATTCTTTAAAATTCACACATCTCCTACCTTTAAGTGCTCTAAATTTGTGAGGTGTCAGAGGGGGCCTAGGATCAGATTTTGTGGTGGGGCAACTTTTTCCTTCCAGGCTACGGTTGGCCAGTGTGCTTGTTCCCCAAACACACACTGCCAGTTCTTTCACAAACAAGCTGTCCTTTAAATTAGCCTGTATCTTCTTCCATTTTTCACTGTGTATTACTACACCTTCACCAATCACAACCTGTATGAAATAACATTTTAAAATTGAACATTAATCAAGAAATACAACAGAATAGTAGATTCTTTTTAATTATGGATATAATCAATAACTCAGTCTTTTTTACTTTTTGATGTACTGTTACAAAGGGTGTCATTTTTATAGGAAAGACTGACTTTGGCTATCACCTTATAAAGAAGGGGTGCCAGTACTTTTGTCCATATAATGAATGTACAAGTCATTGGTGTTTGTGATGAGTTTTTGGCTCAAGGTCTGCATTTAAAGTCACACCAGAGGTGTTCAGCTGCTTTCTGCAGACCAGTCAAGTTCTTCCACACTGACTGAGTCATCATTTCTCTTTGATCCTTGTCATATACACAGAGGCACTGTCATGTTAGAATAGAAAAGGGTCCTGTCCAAACTGTTGCTATAAAATTAGAAGCACACAATTCCTTAGAGTATCATTATATGCTTACAAATTTCGAACCTGTCAAACCTGTTCATTAGATGGGGGTGACCCAATACTTTTGTCAATATAGTGTATAAATCAGGTCATTCATTCAAAGCAAACCAGAAAAGGCTCTAACATGGCTCTTTGTTTGACAGTCCATGTTGAGCTCTAGCTGCAATAGGTTTGTGTGGAGCATATTTAATTAAATACATTCTAAATATAATTATAAATGTTTTCAATTCAACATGCAATATTGTTACAGGGTCAATGTATCAACTCAACCAGTAATTTTTAGATCTTGATAATTTTCATCTGGTGAAAGAGGTATTAAGTACAATAAAAATTAAATGCATGGATTAATGTACTTAATATATTTCAGTAAGCAAAACTGTATGCCAATGGGGACAGTTCATAAATGTTAAAAAGCACTCCCCCCTCCTAAAAAAGTTTGCATGCCTGTAACTCAAGAAGTGTAATATATATATATATATATATATACACACATATTTTAGACTGTGGTTCTTAAAATAAATCTTGTTTCTAACTATTAAAACAACTTCATGATTCATGACACCAGCTCAGCCAGGTCCCCACCAGCTCAGCCAAGCCTGGTCCACCAGCTACAACCCAGGACCCCACCAGCTCAGCCAAGCTGGTCCACCAGCTACAACCAGGACCCCACCAGCTCAGCCAAGCTGGTCCACCAGCTACAACCAGGGACACCACCAGCTCAGCCAAGCTGGTCCACCAGCTACAACCAGGACCCCACCAGCCTCAGCCAAGCTGGTCCACCAGCTACAACCAGGACCCCACCAGCCTCAGCCAAGCTGGTCCACCAGCTACAACCAGGACCCCCACCAGCTCAGCCAAGCTGGTCCACCAGCTACAACCAGGTCCCCACCAGCTCAGCCAATGCTGGTCCACCAGCTACAACCAGGACCCCACCAGCTCAGGCCAAGCTGGTCCACCAGCTACAACCAGTACACCACCAGCTCAGCCAAGCTGGTCCACCAGCTATAACCAGGGTCCCCACCAAGCTCAGCCAAGCTGGTCCACCAGCTACAACCAGGTCCCCACCAGCTCAGCCAAGCTGGTCCACCAGCTACAACCAGGACCCCACCAGCTCAGCCAAGCTGGTCCACCAGCTACAACCAGGTCCCCACCAGCTCAGCCAAGCTGGTCCACCAGCTACAACCAGGACCCCACCAGCTCAGCCAAGCTGGTCCACCAGCTACAACCAAGGACACCCACCAGCTCAGCCAAGCTGGTCCACCAGCTTATACCAGGTCCCCACCAGCTCAGCCAAGCTGGTCCACCAGCTACAACCAGCTTAGACCAGCTAATAACCAGCTTAAACCAGCTACCATCTTAAGCTGGTATTAGCTGGATTTTCCAGTAGGGTAGTGATCCTGCAATTAAACGTATTCCTTACATTTCATATTATAAAGTATGAAACTGACTTGAAAGCTGTAATCAGTCAGTTTAATATAGAAAAATGAATGTAATGCTATTAATGTAACGTTAATCCTAACTGTAAAGTTAACACCAAGGCTTATAGATGGTTATTTAAATACATATTATTATTATTATTATACATATTATAAATCCCGTTTACACGTGCTCTAATCAGAGCGTTTTGTAACTTCCGGTTTGGACCTGACTGGAATCTGCACCTGAAGCGAAGACACATGCTGTGAACATGTTTGAGACAACCATTATATAAAAGGTAAGTTATGCTGCTGTTAAAACCGTTTCTCTGAGTTTGTTCGTGAGTGTCTTGTGGGCTCTTTACTCGTTAGTTAGAAAGCAGCTAGCGCGTGATGCTAACGGCGCTAGTGTATTTACACTAATTGTCAGTCTGTTAACAGTAACGTCGGACGAGAATCAGCAATGCTTGTCAGTTTTAGCTTTTTGTTTACATTATTACTGTAACTGTAATAAAACAGTCTAGCCATCATAATAATGTGTTGTCATGACTACAGTCTGTGAAGGGAGGGGGCTTCAGTACAGTACCCTGACAGTTCTGTTAAATATCACTATTGTTCGGCTTGGTTTAAGGAGATTATTACTTATTGCTTCTAAAAACTTACTGCACATAATAAGTCAAGACACCTTTATTTGTATAGTGCTTTATAGAATACAGATTGTCAAAGCACTGGTACAGAGATAACCAGGCAAAATAATATATTCAGCATATGGTCAGTATACATCAGATTCTGTCCCAGTAGAACTGTCATTATTCATTTTTAAGCTGAAAGAAACAAACATAATACTGGCCAATGGAATCCAACAGTTATTATTATTATTATTATTATTAAAGCAGACACATGAAATGATGGCTGAAGTGAAGGCGAAGGATCAAGCCAATGGAGGAGGCCATACAGTTTTCACTTCTACAGAAAGACAAAAATGGGCTTGATGGCAGATTCATCAGTGATTTTAAAGGTGAGTTAAATGTTTTGATTGAGCCAAGTTAAAGGTATAGTTCACCCAAAAGTGAAGATTTTGTCATCATTTAGTCACCCTCAAGTTGTCTCAAACCTCTATAAGTTTCTTTCTTCTGTTGGGCACAAAGAAGATATTTCTAACCATTTGATGGTTAGTCAATGATGACAGAATACATTTTTTTTTGCTTGAACTATGCCTTTAAAGAGACTTGTGTAATAAGTTGTCTCAGGTTGATTATATGTTGTTGTCAGTGATGGTTTTACCTCTCTGTTGTGGTTCAGGGAGAGGTGTGTTCAGCTGTACTGAGTTTGATAAAGGAGACTTCCTGCTGGAATACAGAGGCCACCTCATCAGCAAAGAAGAATATGAGCGGAGGCAAAGGATATATCATGACACACTTAAATTTTTCATGTTTGAGTTTCGCTACAACGGAAAACTCCTCTGGTATGTACAAGTGTTTGATGTACATGTTTATTGATAATTAAATTACATGATTCAAAATGTGTCAGTGGACATCTCAGTGGTTAGAGTACAGGTTTTGCTAAAATGATCAGTTATGTGTTCTCAAAGCTTGGTGATGACGGTTAAATAATTGGTGATCACACAGAATAAGATCTCTGCTGGTCCTAAGTTTTCAGTGCTGATATTGTCTGGCATTTGTTTAGTGTCGATGCAGCCCAAGATGACGGTTCTCTCGGGCCACTTGTAAACGACGACCATATTAACCCAAACAGCAGGATGAAGACTATCTCTGTGGATGGAAAACCTCACTTATGCTTATTTGCCACAAGGAGCATCTGTCCTGGTGAAGAGATCACATACGATTACGGTGATTCTGAGTGGCCATGGCGATGCACGGTATTGAAACCTCTACACTGTCAATTCTGATTTATTGGATTATAGTAAAGATTAAAAGTATTAAACTTCAGTTGTCACCTAAGTTAATGTTAGTGACTTCTTATGCATTACATTACATGCATGTTCATTCCAGTACGTCACATTGTGTGTATGTTTACACCTGTATTTCGAGGACCTTGTTTTATGAGGACCATCATAAGAACATGTTCCTGTGTGTATGTTTACACCTGTATTATGAGGACCATCATAAGAACATGTTCCTGTGTGTATGTTTACACCTGTATTATGAGGACCATCATAAGAACATGTTCCTGTGTGTATGTTTACACCTGTATTATGAGGACCATCATAAGAACATGTTCCTGTGTGTATGTTTACACCTGTATTATGAGGACCTTGTTTTATGAGGACCATCATAAGAATATTTTCCTGTGTGTATGTTTACACCTGTATTATGAGGACCATTATAAGAACATGTTCCTGTGTGTATGTTTACACCTGTATTATGAGGACCTTGTTTTATGAGGACCATCATAAGAATATTTTCCTGTGTGTATGTTTACACCTGTATTATGAGGACCTTGTTTTATGAGGACCATCATAAGAACATGTTCCTGTGTGTATGTTCACACCTGTATTACGAGGACCTTGTTTTATGAGAACCACCATAAGAGCATTTTCCTGATGTTTGATTGAAGAATCTCAGTGTGTCATTTGTTTGACAAAAGCCTGGTATTTGAAGACCCATGTTATTACCATGACATTTGGCTGCATGGATGTGAAATATTAGGCGTAACACGGATCATTCACAGCTCATTATGGCAATATATGATATTGAAAACTTATAATTGTTATGTTTAGATTATGTATATTGTAAAAGAAGTTGGTAAAAAGTCGGTCCCCCTGGTTTGACTTTCAGGCAGTAGTAGTGCAATATTGTGCCGTTTTTGTCATATTATTTTTCCTTCTTTATTTCTTTTTCTTTTTTAATTTAAATAACTTTCTCCAAGATTGCATATTATTTATTTAATGTATATGCAACTTATTTCAATGATAACTGAGAAGAATCAGTGTCTAAATAACTCTGAGCAAGGCATAGCAGCTATAGAAGTAATAATTGTGTTAGTCCTTAAAGAGTAGAATAGATTACATTGTCTCTTAGAAACAGATGTGAACATTGTTTGCTGCTGCATTGTGGGTGTAATAAGTGAGTCTTGGCCACATGCTGTACATCTAACGCAGACGCTGTGTCTCAAATCACCACCGTTTCTCTCATACACAGAAATACTTGAACTAAGGGTGCTGTCCACATTTGTCTAGTTACCAATCACCTTTATTTATATAGCGCTTTTAACAATACAAATTGTGTAAAAGCAACTGCACAATATCAGAATAGGAAAATAGTGTGTTAATAATGTAAAATGACATGATTAAACACTACATTTTCAGTTAAAGGCATTTCATTATTGAATTCAGTGACATCGTCCAGCTCAGTTCAGTTCTAAAAGTGAAATGAAGATTCCCCAACTAAGCAAGCCAGAGGCGACAGCGGCAAGGAACCCAAACTCCATCGGTGACAGAATGGAGAAAAAACCTTGGGAGAAACCAGGCTCAGTCGGGGGCCAGTTCCCCTCCGGCCAGACGAACCAGTAGTTTGTTCCAACTGCAGCAAAGTCAGATTGTAAAGGCTCAGTTGGTTCCAGTGTCCTGGAAATAACAAGGATACTAATAGACCAGACCTTTGTCAAACTAACAACACACTAAGACTCTTCAGTCAAGTCAAGAATATGTTCTTATGAGGTCCTTGTAACACAGGTTTTAACATGCACACAACCTGACATACTGGGATGAACATGCATGTAATGTAATGCATAAAAAGTCATGAACATTATCTTGGTTAAAACTTAAATATTAATTTGAAATGTTGTAATCTTACTTGTATATTTCATTGATAAAATATAAGCAAGATTATAAAATAATTTTATATCTATGTTTTAAAATCATTATTTCATGCACACATTTATTGCCTCAATCAATGTTACAAATGTCTAATTAAATATTTTCTAGACACTTTTGGGGAAGTTGAACCATCCACTCTAGAAGACCACACTCTGTCCCAGGGCAGAAGACAGAGACGTAGAGAAGGTATTGTGAATTTGATTTATTTCATGTTTTCAGATGACAGTTGTCAGTGATTAGACTGGAAAAGGTAATTCGTGATACATTTGGACAAAACCTGAATCCTTTGTCTGCAGTAGAATGTTTATTTATTTTCTATTTCCATTTTCTTAATTTCAGGTGACTCCAAAGAAGGACCAGTTACCATTAGATCAGGACGGTGTTGCGAAGGTAATAAAATGTGCATTGTATAATTTTAGAAAATGCTAGATTGATGTTGTAAGAAATAATCTCTACATTCATTGTTTTCAGATGTCACCTGTCAAAGAGCATGTGTTAAATGAGGAGCAGAGCTTTTGTGCCCCCGCTGAAGGAGTTAAGAAGGTATTCACATGTTTCGGGTGAACTTATTTCAGTGCAACAGTGATTGCTCTGAAGTCCATCTCTGCATGGGATGTTATATACTTAGGAATAAAAAGCTGTTTCCAAAAGTATTTAATTAATGACCTGTTTTCACTTTCAGTAATATTAGTTAATATTAGTTATATCTTATTAACTGAATGACCACAACGTCACTGTTGCTAAAAACACAGTAAATGATTACTGAATGACAATGTAGCATAGTAATGTAGTTTCATATGTATGTTTTAGGATCTTTAATTTTTGCTGTAATTTCACATTCACTGATGTTTTTTCTTCACAGGTCTACAAACATGTTGTGGTCACTTCAGCAATATCAAGCATGGACAAATGTGCTAAATGTGTGGGACCTGTAGCAGCACTCAAATGGATTGGCTTGAGATGTAAATGTTAGTATGGTGTCTTGTTCTATATGCAGCATGATGTGTCTTAACAATTCATTTTAGTATCACTAATTTATGTTATGAATTCAGCTCAAAACTGTATAACTGTTGAAGTGTGTGATCAGTAGGAGATATCGGACGATTGTTTATACACAGATATGTAATACCATTGACAATAATAGGCATGTAATATTGTTTTCACCTTTTTCTATATTTAGGCATAGAATCCTGTTTTAGCAGTTGAACATGTCCTGACACATGACATTTCTCTCACAGTGTGTTCTAGTTTTTGGCACAAGTCCTGCTATTCGAAGCTTCATGAATGGAATGTAAAACGGTCATCGTGGGTAAGAGAGTATTTGATTCTATGCCTTTGTTCCTTATTTTTATGAGTTATCGGTTCTGTAAATTAATCATAAATATCTTGACAATAGGAAGTAAGTTCAGAGGAAGACGAGCTGTCAGATGAGGAATATATACCACAGTCTGAGTCAGACTGTTCAGATGAGTTGACAACAAGACCAGCAAGTTACGATCAAGCTAAACTCCTCTCAGATATACAGGAAGCTGCATCCTCTAAGTTTAGTGAACCTCAGAGATCAGATGTAACTGCCCTGAATGTGTCTAAGGGCAAAGGAAAATGAGTCTTAAAGGCCAGGGAAGCAGCAAGTGTGTATGATGAATCTGACTTACTTTGCCATGAGGACCAGTTGACTGATGTTGATTCAGACCGTTCTGGTGAATGTCACCTTCCCAGAAAGCAAGGCTCAGTGGTACGCAGGTCAACAGATGTACTTATATCACCCCAATTACACAATAGAAAGGACCATAGTGAGAAGCATTTGAATGCAAAAAGCACAGCTACATTGAGAGAGGAAGAGAGGGAAAGCAGCGTGGCTAAAGAAGATCAGTGTGTGCAGTCAGCAAAAATCTCCTGTTCAGCAAATAGTAAGAATTATTGTTACATCTGTGGGAAATCTCAGTCCAAGTTAGCACGCCATTTGAAAACTCATAAGGATGAAGGTGAAGTTGCACAGGCTTTGTCACTCCCGGTTCACTCGAAAGAACGTAAAGCAATGCTGCAAAATCTCAGGAACAAGGGAAACTTTCAGCATAACGTCTCGGGTTACTTGACCGTAACCCTGTTCCCTGAAAAAAGCGGGAACGAGATGCTGCGCTGAAAGCGCTATGGGAACATTCTTCGTTCGACCGGTTGTTGAAGCATGTGTGTCAAACACGCCAAATTTTGGCTTAATAACCTCGGTTAGGTGACGTCACTCGATCACAAACACCTGGAGGTATAAATAGATGTGACGTGGAAACATCCTCAGGTCAAACTTTTGTCTGAAAGGACGTCCAGTCACGCTCACAGTGCGGCATTGAGGCGCAGCATCTCGTTCCCGCTTTTTCAGGGAACAGGGTTACGGTCAAGTAACCCGAGACGTTCCCTTATCAAAAGCTACTCTCGATGCTGCGCTGAAAGCGCTATGGGAACGAGAATACCAACGCCGCCGCACTGGAAGTGTCCGGACCCCCAACGTTGTGTAGTGTGTGCACAAACATTGAAGAGGTCTCAGACATGACTCTGGGATATCGACTCAAGGACGTGCGAGCCCGGAGTACCATGAACATTTCAAACTATAGACTCTAACAAATGTGTGCGGAGAGGACCAACCTGCCGCATCACAAACTTGCTGCAAGGGGGCACCTCTTGCCAACGCCATAGAAGATGCAACTCATCGACATAGACTCTGTCATAGACTCTGAGAGTACCAGGACATGTGCCTGAGGGCAATTTCTCTTGCAGGAACTCCAACACTGAAACAACTTGGCAGTGAACTGGGTCTACATGGTGTGCCATACACCAATTCTCGAAAATGTGCCATTGAAAGCATAACTCCTTCTAGTGGAGGGAGCCCTAGCGCTTAAAATAGTCTCTACTATGTCGGGCGGAAGCCCAGTATCTCTCAGTTGGTCCCCCTCAGGGGCCAGACATGGAGGTTCCAGAGCTCGGGCCTGTGATGAAATACTGTCCCCTGTGCCTGAGATAGGAGATCTCTCCTGACCGGGACCGCCCACGGCGAGCCGTCGAGGAGGGATATTAGATCTGAGAATCATATTCTGGTCGGCCAACGGGGCGCTAACAGTAAGAGGCGAGACCCCTGTTGACGGACCTTGGCCAGGACTCCCGGAAGCAGAGCGCTGCTAATTCGGGGTGGAGTTTCCACTCCCCATGTCTCACAGCTTGTCTGGACAGCAAGTCTGCTCCCACATTCATATGCCCGGGGATGTAGATCGCCCTGAGGGACAGGAACTTGTCCTGTGCCCAAAGCAGAACCTGCTGCGCTAGTCTGTTCAGGCGGCGCGAACGCAGTCCGCCCTGTTGATTTATCCGCACTAGGACATGGTAGCCTCTCAACTGCTGAAGGAAGTATTTCAGGGCCAGAAATAGAGCCATCATTTCGAGGCAATTGATGTGCCAATCGAGAAGATGGCCTCTCCAAATCCCTTGGGCTGGACGGCCATCCAAGACCGCACCCCAGCCTGTGAGGGAAGCGTCTGTCGTTAGCATCTTGCGACGACAACACGGACCTAGAGTGGGACCCAAAGTCAGAAACCGGGGTCTGAACCACATAGAAAGGGTATGAAGCCCCTGGCGCGTACCCTTATTTGCCCCTGGGGATTGGCCCTTGGATGAAATCCCCTGGCTCTGAGCCACAACTGAAACGATCTCATCTGCAGGAGGCCCAAGGGTATCACCGTGGATGCAGCTGCCATGAGACCTAGAACCCTCTGAAGGTAATGAACAGTAATTCTCTGGCCTTGCTTGATGTTATTTAGGGCATTAGAATGGATTCGACACGTGCAGGAGACAGCTGTGCCTGCATCGTGATGGAATCCCATACAACCCCCCGATACGTTGTTCTCTGAGCTAGGTTGACATCTCGATGTCGAAGCTCTTGAGACTGTGTCCAGAATCATCCAGTCGTTTATGTAATTTAAAATGCGGATGGCCTGGAGTCGCAGAGGAGCCAGTGCTGCATCCATGCATTTCGTATACGTGCGGTGTGACAAAGCTAGGCTGAATGGAAGATCCCGAAACTGGTAAGCTTCGCCCTCAAAAGCGAACCTCAGGAACTTCCTGTGTTGTGGCAATATTTACACGTGAAAATATGCGTCCTTGAGATCGATTGACACGAACCAATTCCCCGATTGGATCTGAGACACAATCATCTTGATTGTCAACATTTTTAACTTGTAAGATCTGAGGTAGCGGTTCAATCCGCGAAGATCTAGAATTGGACGCAACCCCCATCTTGCGTAATAGCCTGACTCTCTGTCTGGCAGGGGAACATGTTCTATGGCCCCCTTGTCCAGCAGAGCTTGCGACTCCTGTGTCAACAAATCAACTCGTTCCAGTTTCACGGAAGTGGAGACCACGCCGTTGAAACGCGGACGCCGATATGCAAACTGAATCCTGTAGCCTTTCTCTACAGTCCTTTCTACCCACAGAGATATATTTGGCAGTAGTTTCCACGCTGCCAGCTTCTCTGAAAGGGGCACTAGTTTTGACACTTCGCCTTGATGGGGGATGTTAGATGTGCGGTGTCCTGAAACGTGGCAGGAAGCAACCGAACACGTAACATTTCACTGGAGACCGCTGCTCCCCGAAACACCAGTGGCGGCGGAGATTGAACAACGGCCTCTTGAGGGTGCCAGGAAGGAGTCTTTATTCTCTGTTGAAATTTTCCCACACCCCTCCCAGGGGGGGCACACCCCCGGGGTCCTGGGCGCGCAAGCCTCATGACCTTTCCTTGGAGGAGATGATGCTCCTCAGGTCCAGTCTCTTTGAGGCGGACTGTGAAGCGCGGCGAGCCGCACCCCAGTCTCTACGAGGGGGTGCTCGGCTCGCCACACTCTCCTTTGTGCTTCACGCCTCAGAGGAACCGGTCTTGGTCGGGACCGGGTGGCCGACGTTCCCGACTCTTGAGCACGGCGGGGAAGAAACCTCACAAACGCCTCCTCGTAGCGCTTTGCCTCCCGAAACCTGGTGGCGACGGTGTTAACGGCGTCGCTAAATAGGCCGGAAGGTGAGATGGGGGCATCAAGGAGGAAAGTGCGGTCTTTGTCCTTGATGCCCGTGAGGTTGAGCCACAGATGTCTTCTCCGTGGAACCATGGCAGCCATAGAACGGCCGATGGCACAGGCCGTCTGCTTGGTCGCACGGAAAATGCCCCTTCGTCAAATGACCCGCCTGTGCTCAAATCTTCCAGCAGGTCAGCCTGGCATGCCTGCAAAACCGCCATAGTATGCAAAGCAGCACCAGCTTGATCCGCTGCTTGAAAGGCTTTCCCCACCAGTGAAGATGTTACTCTGCATGGCTTGGTGGGGAGAGTTGCTTTCTTTAATGATGATGAACCCCCAGGAGTGAGAGAGCCTGCGAGCGTCTCTTCAATCTGAGGCATCATCATACAGCCCCATGCCTTTGCATCAACGATAGTCCAGTAGATCGACATCGATAGCACAAAAACACGCGACGTATACGTTTTTTAAATTTTTTTTCATGAACGAGCTACCTCGTCATGGAGATCACCAGAGAAGTGCAGAGACCGTCACTGAGGCCCCTCTCCCTGGCCACGCGACAGATATCTGTCTTCTAACTTTGACCGTTTGGAGGTCTCTTGCTCCTGCGGCCAGTCTAGATGTAATCGATCGACTGCCCGAGTAACCACCTCTAAAGCTTTTTCATCACGAGAGGAGCGCACTGAGGTGGCACTTTCCACTTCCACAGAAGAAAGAGATGAAGTCTCGTCGGCCCATTCAGAAGAAACGCCGATGCGCGCTTGAGAAACGGACGCGAGGGCTTCATGATCCGGCGAGAGCGCGAGAGAAAGGGGGTGAATCCGTCTCACGTGCCTCGGCAGACCGACATGCGATCACCACGAGCTTTTAAAGAAGGCGAGCCGTGTGCGAAGCACCTAAATCGAGAGGAGATCGCAGTGCTCGCACTCGAGCCCACGGATCGCGTGCTCTTCCAAACACTCAAACAGAAAGCATGGATATCTTCATCAGAGAGCTGCCTCTGACAAGGAGGTAAACATCTCCTTACCTGATCTGTCATAGTGAGTAGTTTTCCAATACACACACACACACACAATGCGGTCCTTGAAGACAAAAAGACCTGAGGATGTTTCCACGTCACATCTATTTATACCTCCAGGTGTTCGTGATCGAGTGACGTCACCTAACCGAGGTTATTAAGCCAAAATGTGGCGTGTTTGACACACATGCTTCAACAACCGGTCGAACAAAGAATGTTCCCATAGCGCTTTCAGCGCAGCATCGAGAGTAGCTTTTGATAAGGGAACACAGATGTTTTACAGTGTGGAGAGGGGGCTCTCAAAATAAAACGGGCACCAAAAAGAAAGTGTGATTCAAAGCAGTCTGTGCATTGCATGTACTGCAGAGGGATGTTTGTACGGAGAGATCTGTGGCGTCATTTGAGACGATGTTCCTCAAAACCAGCAGCTGCCAGTGAAAACCAAGGGAGGAGGAGAGTTTTGGGCCTGGCGTCTATGGCAGAGTCTTCATTCAGTCAGCACATTTCTCAAGGAGTTTGGAAACTTTTAGGTGTGATGAAGCAGGATGACATTTCCGCTATTGTCAAAAATGACCTAAGTATTCTTCAGCTTGCACAGTCTTTCTTTAACAAACATGGACATGACCCTACCAAATTTAAGTACATTCGACAAAAACTCTGTGAAGTTGCGAGATTGTTGTTGATCTTGCGTAGAGAGTTTTCAATATACAGTCTTGAAGAAGCTGTGAAGCCTGCCAATTTTCATAAACTTATTCGAGGGGTTCAGATGGTGTCTGGCTATGATGATGAGAGTCACTGCTACCAAAGCCCAAGCCTTGCTCTAAAACTGGGGCATTCGTTGAATAAGATTAGCGAAATCTTTCACTGCCGAGCACTGATGTCTGAAGACAAGGAACTGATCACGTCAACAGAGACCTTTAAAAAGCTCTACTCCTCAAAGTGGTCTGAGATGATCTCATACACTGCTTTGGTGACACTGAATGAAGCCAAATTTAACAAGCCATCAACACTTCCCTTCACTCAGGATGTCCAGTCCCTTCATCGGTTCCTTGAGAAGACTGCATATTCGGCATTTCATAAACTAAAAGAGACGGCATCTCCTCAAAGCTATGCAGAACTGGCCAAAGCAACACTCGCCAGAATCATCGTGTTCAAACGCAGACGCGCGGGAGAGGTCTCTAAAATGCAGCTGAAGGGCTTCAATGAAAGGGATGGCACTTCTCTCCATGATGATGTTGCCATGGGCCTGAGCAAGTTTGAGCAGAAACTCTGCAGCCATTTTAGTCGCGTTGAGATCAGGGGGAAGAGGGGAAGAAAGGTTGCTGTTCTTCTCTTGCCTGATATGGTCGATGCCCTGATGCTGCTGGTCAGCAAGAGAAGTGAGTGTGGAGTGCTGGACACTAATGCTTTCTTGTTTGCTCGGCCAAACTGCCAGAGTCACTACAGAGGCCAGGACTCCCTCAGAGTGTATGCAAGTGAATGTGGAGCTCAGAATCCAGAATTTCTCAGATCAACTCATCTGCGCAAGCACGTGGCTACTCTCTCACAAATCCTAAACCTGAAAAACAATGAGTTAGATCAGGTCGCCGATTTCTTAGGGCATGATATCCACGTCCACCGCGACTATTACAGGCTGCCAGAAGCCACTACTCAGCTTGCTAAAATATCAAAACTACTGTTAGCCATGGAAAAGGGCTGCCTTCCTAATCTTCAAGGCAAATCACTTGATGACATTGAGATTGAAGGTACGTCCATCCTAGTGAGGGTTGCACGGGTCTTTTACATTCACAGGGAGGTTTAAGGAAACTCATCTCTTAAATATGTCTTGTGTTTACTGTAGGATTTAGTGCAATTTGGCATGTTTCACAAATGGGGTGTGATTGTGTTATTTGACTTCTGAATGCAGATGTAGATGTTTTTCATGTTCTGAATTTCATTTTTCATTGAAGATGAGATCAATATGACAGATTCTGATGACAATGATCCTGAAGAAAGTGATTCTGACGATGATGCTCTTGCTGGAGCTGCAGAAGACTCCAGTAATGCTGGTATGTGTCAACTAATTTGTTGTTTCAATATAAGTCAAAAATAATATTCTATTAGTTCAGCATTTCTAACAGAATATTACTAAAATTAGGGATGCACCAGTATTCTATTGGTATCGGTAGGGATGTGCCCAAATCCGATAAACGGTATTCAGAAAGTAATGATTTGTACTATGGTAACCCTAAAGGGAATAAATACGATATAAACGAGATATACGCTCAAAATTATATTTCAGTGCTTTCTCTCACAATTATATTGTTGGGTAATTGTCCTGTATTTAAATTGTGGCGTCAGGGAGCCATTAGTAATAAGCAGGACATTGAAATCACTTATGAATGCGCGTTTGCTTTTTACTTTCACTTTTGAGATTCGTGATCACACATAGCATACACTCTAAAGAATGCTGGGTTAAAAACAACCCAACTGGGGTTATTTGGCAACCCAGCGCTGGGTAAATATTGGACAGAACAAATGCAGGGTTATTTTGACCCAGCTGGTTGTGTTAAATGTCTTTACCTACCATGCTGGGTTGTTTTATTTAAGTCATCTATTGTTTAAAAATATTATATTGCTGGCTTTAATGGGCTGGAAATTAAAAATCACACAGAATTAATATAGGCAACAGCAAAAATCAAAAGATGGACTTTTATTGTCAAGCAAGAACACAAAGAACACACAAAATACAAGACACTTTGAAACGATTTGGGTGAATACAGCATAGTTTACAACAATACTTACATTTAAACTTGTTTAACACGCATTTTAGGCATACATTTAAATGCTACTTTTAAATTTTACATTTTTAAGTCTATTCAACTGTTCGCTTTAATCGCTTTTTACCGAAATAGCGCTAATTCTTTTGCCGGTGTGTCGCCGATATCTCAGCCGGTGAAGAGCTGCTGTTGGCGGGAGTACTGATATTAGAGAACATATTATAGCATTAAATTAAACTCGGTATTATAACGGAAAAAATCCATTTCTGTTATGCAAAGCAATAGGTGTTTCTATTATGCGAAACAACAGACCGCTGCTGATGCAGCTGACTGACATCTCATCCTCACGTTGCGATTTACAGCACAGTAAAAACTTTATAAATGAAATAAAATGTATAAAAAACCTTTATTTCTCGAGGACATACACCAAATCGGCAGCGCTGTGAACCACTTTCTCCTGTAGAGGAATCAAAAGGCCGCGCTCTCTGACTGTAACCAAAGTAACTCATCAGCTGCTGGCCTGGGTTGTTGCATAGGAGACAGGCTGAACCCAGCGGTTGGGTAGAAAAAAAATAACCCAGCGTTTAAATGACTTAGCAACTAGTTACAGAAAAACTACCCAGCAAATTTAAATAACCCAATAAAATGACCCAACAAGTTGAACCCAGCATTTGGGTTAAAAAAAATAATCCAGGACCTGGGTAAAAATATTCAAAACAACCCAATAAAAAGACCCAGCGGGCTGAACCCAGCACTTCGCTTCAAAAAAATAACCCAGCATTTTTTAGAGTGTACTCTACTATGGAGTGGCAGTACTCAACACACATTCCACAAGATTAGATGTTTGTCAGTGGGGCTCAAGGATCTGCAAATCATTCGCCATTGTCCTATCAGTCATCTCTCCTTACCTCTCTCTGTTTATGTGGTAAGTAGGGTTGTGACGATGAGGAAATTTCCCCACCGGTTAATCGACGTGTGACAACACCGGTAATACCGGTATCACCGTGGTGAGGGGGGAGGGGGTCGTTTGAGTTTTCCCTCTTTTCCTCGCTTTCCTTCGGTTTTAAATAGATTGTAAAAGCTCTGTGCATGTTTTACTTTCACTATAAAATTTGTGGCAAATCAGCATCAAGCAGTTTGTTTGTTTTTAGTTCGTTTGAGTTTTCCCACTTTCCCTCACTTTCTTTGCTTAAATAGCTTGTAAAAGCACCGTGCGCATTTTACTTTCACTTTTAAATTAGCGGCAATTCGGCATCAATTTCTTGAATTCAATTCAAGCAACAATAAAATACAACATATAACTTTTATTAACAATACACAGTTTAAATAAAATACAAATCTGCAAATACTGTGGAACCAAATAAATGAGAAACGAATGTTAAAAAAACTTCCAATATCAACTTAGATAAATGGTAAACAGGTGCTTTTACATTTCGTTTTGAAACTCTTCTGCCATCGTCTCGTTTGTCTCGCCTCACGCTTCTTGTCTGTCAGCACGACTCACTCTCCTCACGTGATAAATTAAATCTGATCTGTGATGTATGACTGTCGTTCGTTCGGTGTCCTGCATTGAGCAGCCGCGTTCAGTTTTAATTGTAGTGCCTGATCTCTAACTGAACTAAATTATTTTATTACTATAAAAAAAATTCATTAATGACGGTGAGGGACGGTGCGCCGTAACCGGTGTTCCGGTTTAACACTGGTATCAGTGCCAACACCGTCTATCGCAGCAAGCCTAGTGGTAAGTGACATTTTATGTACTGTAATTTATCAGGCTACTGCAAGCAAGCGGCTAACCATGTCGCTTTTGTGGCTCCATAGAACGCATTATTCGTTTTCCCTGCCTTTCCGAATACGGATTCGGTATTTGGGCAAATCCATAGGTATCTGGCTATACCAATAGGTTGAGACTTATCATGTTAAGGCAAAAACTGATAAATGACTTAAAAAAAGAAATGTTTAACAGGCCAAGTCCTTTAGAATGAATGTGTATATATTAGTGGTGGGCCGTTATCGGCGTTAACGTGCTGCGTTAACGCGAGACTCTTATCGGCGATAAAAAAAATATCGCCGTTAATCTATTCTCAAAGTTGGGTTGGGAGCTGGGTCTATACTACGCAAGCTATGATGACTTTCATCCTGATATTTTAGCGCGGATGTATACCTAGCCGAATTGCACTGTAGGTGGCGAGAACGAGTCTTCGAACTAGAGGCTCGCAGTCCGTGATGGACAGATTGTTAACGGCTGGTCTATGTGGTAATACAATCGGGCAGGACATCCAAACGCGCACCTATCATTCATCAACCTCAAATATGGCTTTTCATCTGAAAGATGTATGTAGTAGCAACTTTACATGGCCGCCTCAATATGATGTTAACCTAGAGAAATGTGCGCTATTGAAGTGTTTGTGTGGAAGCGCGTTTGCTGCAGGACAGGCTCCGGTGCGTTCACTTGCTCTTACAATCTCCGTCATTTTTGGTCATACAGATAAAAGTAGCCTAATACATCTTTCGAATCTGTAAAGACTCTGCGTTTATTTGTGTGCACTCAGAATAACAACGAAACGTTGCGCTTTTAAGCAAACAGGATGCGCTTTAGGTCTCATGTGAACTTGAGCGAGAAACTCCGTCTTTGAAAAATATATCTATAGAGAGTGAAATGTCTAAAAAATAAAAATAGAAGACGTGTGTGTTAGCATGGATGATTTACATGAAATTTAATCTGTGCAACACTGTGCATAAAATGGCTTTCAGTTCAATATAATAACAAAAAACGACATTTTGGGTTTTTATTCAACTAATAAGGTGGGCTTGCTGTGATCTGTACTATATTTTTACTGTAATTGACAGTTATCGGCAAAAAACCCCAAAAAAACAACAACACGGGAGTGGGAGGGAATGGGAGTCATTCTTCCGGGAGTGGAACGGGATTTTCCCCCAGTTTTTTCGTGGGATTGGGACGGGAAGAGATTAAAGTTTGTGATGCATTTTGGAAACAGGAGATGAGCCCCTGGTCTAATGCGCCACCTGGCTTGAGAAACCCGTTCTCAAAGACTTACTTTTAGTCATTATTTGGGTAGCACACATATTCTGAATGCCTTCGGCAGAATTCAAATGAGCCATTTTAATCTAGATTAATCTAGATTAATTCCAAAATTAATCTAGATTAATCTAGATTAAAAAAATTAATCTATGCCCACCTCTAGTATATATTATATTATAATTAATATATATATATATTAAATGTTCTTCTGAGTTACTTCTGAGTTTCCTGATCATTATATGACTGATTTTCTGCAGATGTTCAGAAGATACCCATTGCGAGCACCACTGAAGTTCCTGAAGGTGCCAGAGGTTTAAATTGCAATACCACCATCAATGTAAGTACATGAGCTCACACTCAGTGTTAGAACTCACTAAAGTATGTGTTCTTCTGTACAGAGAGTGAGAGTGAGGCAGAAACTGAAAACCCACGGAGAGGGCAGAAAGTGGCCTGGTCAAATGCTGAAATTACAGCTGTAATGAAACATTTTAAGGGCCATATAGCTAAAGGAAAACTGGCCACATTGACTGAATGCCAGCAGTGTAAGACTGCTGAGGATCCTGTTTTGGTGAGACGCAGTGCACAGAACATACGGGATTTTGTAAGAAATCGAGGAATTAGCTTAAAAAGGAAAACCCAAAGTAAGTGATGTTACAGTACATCCTGTGTCTCTTTTGATGCCGTTCCATTATAATTAGCACTTTGATTGTTGTTATTGTTATTGTCCATAATGCAAAACTGGTATGGCAGCAGTTCTATCTCACTGTAGAAATCTGTTTAAGTTCAACTGTTAGTTTGTCAAAAAATGACAATTCTCTCAATTGCTCAATCTCTTGTTGATCTTTGGATGAACTGTCACTCAAAGATAAATCAGTCTTTACACATCTGCAGCATTTATTGCGTCCTCCGAGAGTTAATCACGTTTACTATCCATTTAGTGAGGTACTTACAACATGTGGCATGCCTTTAGATTTATAGTTTTTTTAAGTTGATGGATTTCATTTATTTAAATTTTTTGGTTTTGTGTGGCATCCCTTTTTATAGAAAGATTACACTATTTATTAAATTTTTTAAGTTGGTAGATTTCACTTGAGTTTTTGTTTGTTTGTTTTTATGTCACAATTTTAAGTTGTTATTAAAGTACTTCTAAAACCATTCATTGGTAATGTTGTATGCTGTGTTGTGTTAAAGAGATCCGGTACTCTTTAACCACCTCAGTCTTGGTAATGCAGCATATTGACACGTTTGTGTGATGTGTATGGTCATGTCCCCTTAAACCGGTTTGGCCATCAAAGTCCTGCTTAACCACAAAAACCAGTATGTGTGTGTGTAAACAGTAAACAGCTCTGAGGACATATTTTAACATCCAAAGTATTTGTATTCTGTATTTTTATAAATATAATAGTTTATTTTATGCAAAGCATTAGACTCTTCATCAAGCAATAAAACCGACACGAGCGACGTTTGTTTAGTGATTCACACCCTGCGCCTGTATGTTGCTCTGCATATATTTGAACGATATACTGCACAGAAACAATTTTATAGATAAAATAAAATGTACACAAACTACCCAAACACTGAAAAAAGAACCCCAAAAAATGACCCAAAAGGCTCAACCCAGCATTTGGGTTTAAAAAATAACCCAAGATTTTTTTTAGAGTAGGCTGCTTGTTGCACAGTTTTTCTTTTGTTTTCTTAAATTATTATTTAAGTGAAAATATATTTATAGTATATGCCTATTTATTCGTTATAATATATAGCGCCTAGCTTTATTATGTGTTTCTCTGCTCGCAGAAGTGCTGCAGGTGGGTGATAATGATATGATCATGTAAATCCTCGTTCTGTTGTTTGCTGCTTTTTGCGCATGTAAAATGAATAATCCCCGAAAAACAAATGTTAGTATTTTTAACTGGTCACAGACACTTCTTTCTTTGTAAATTAATTCAGTTCTAATTGCAAATATTCTTGTCGGTTAACGGTTAGGAAAAATAACCGAAATAAACATTCCTAATTTAAATGTATAAAATAAAAATTCTTAATTTAAAAATGTGTCTTGTTTTTGAAGCCACTTGGAAAACTTTCGTAAAGAATTAAATAACTGAAAAAGTATAATTTTCCATTAAAACACGCTTCATATTGAAAACACACAAGATGACATGCAGATATAGAATTTCACAAAATGCTTATCAGGCCCATGAAAGCACACACAAGATGAAATGCACTTAAATAATTATTTCGTGGCGTAAATAAAATAAACACACTTTCTAAAATTAAAATAGACCAAAGCTGCGGGGAAATTCGGTCTTTTAAAACGTCTGTCAATCATTTTTAGAATTCGCTTTTAGAAATATCAGCTTGAGACAAACTATTGCTTAGCCTATTCCACTGATTCTGGAATTAGCAAATTACCAAATGGGCATTTTGGGCTGAGCTAGCGGCACTGAGCGTATTGAGCAAGCGCTCTCGCTCTGAAGGAAATATGACCGCTCCGTTCGCATGCGCTCTGAAATCCAGAACTGAACCAAATGATTCGCGATCTGCGCTCTGAAGTTCCGAACTGAACCAAATGATTCGCTATCTGCGCTCTGCGCTCTGAAGTCCCGAACTGAATCAAATGATTCGCGCTCTACGCTCTTCGCTCTGAATTCCCGAACTGAATCACATGAATTGCGCTCTGCACTCTGAATTCCCGAACTGAATCAAATGATTTGCGCTCTGAAGTCCCGAACTGAATAAAATGATTCGCGCTCTACGCTCTTCGCTCTGAAATCCCGAACTGAATCAAATGAGTCGCGCTCTGTGCTCTGAAGTCCCGAACTGAACCAAATAATTTGCGCTCTGAAGTCCCGAACTGAACCATATGATATGCGCTCTACGCTCTGAATTCCCGAACTGAATCAAATGATTTGCGCTCTGAAGTCCCGAACTGAATCAAATGATTTGCGCTCTGAAGTCCCGAACTGAACCAATTGACTCGCCAAACGCGCTCTGAAGCCCCGAACTGAACCAACTGACTCGCGAAACGCGCTCTGAAGCCCCGAACTGAACCAATTGACTCGCGAAACGCGCTCTGAAGCCCCGAACTGAACCAATTGACTCGCGAAACGCGCTCTGAAGCCCCGAACTGAACCAATGGACTCGCGAAATGCGCAAAATGACTAGTAGACAAAATTTACTTTGTAAAAAAAACACATTAATTATAGGAGAATGACATGCCTTTGAAGTTTTGTTCAAAAGATTACATCTACAATGTTGACATATTTTGCATCTTTATTCAACATTTAACATTTATTAGAAAACCTCTTCATAATGCCTGCTGACGAACGCTTATTTCATAATGAAGCAATATCTGATAAACATACTCATAAACAGCAGATTTACAAGCAATCTCCATGCTAACATCTTCAACATGCATCGTTAATGTCTTTATTAACACTATGTGTAAACGTTTTAATAGGGATATTAGCAAACACACGAAAAACAAGTCACCCACATCATAGACTTATTTGGTGTAGCTACATCTGTACTATTTATGTGACGTATTTGAATATGTATTTATTATGAAACGCGCTGTTTGGCAGATGTGAGGTGTATTGTGTGTAAAGTGATGAAGGAGTGTGTTTCTCTGCAGTCGGTGGCTGATCGTGAAGTTTTTCTTCCAAACGACGAGATCTGGCTGTATGACTTACAGAGTGGACTGTTGTGAGAGTGTGTGTGTACGTGTGTGTACGTGCGTATATGTGTGTGTGTGTGTGTGTGTGTGTGTGTGTGTGTGTGCGTGTGTGAGAGAGAGCGAGAGAGAGAGAGAGAGAGCGAGTGTGTGTGTGTGTGTGTGTGTGTGTGTGTGTGTAACGCGCTCTGAAGCCACGAGCTGAACCAATTGACTCGCGAAACGCGCTCTGAAGTCCCGAACTGAACCAATTGACTCGCGAAACGCGCTCTGAAGCCCCCATTTGGGTCGCGAAACGCGCTCTGAAGCCCCGAACTGAACCAATTGACTCGCGAAACGCGCTCTGAAGCCCCGAACTGAACCAATTGACTCGCGAAACGCGCTCTGAAGTCCCGAACTGAACCAATTGACTCGCGAAACGCGCTCTGAAGCCCCCAGATGACTTGCGAAACGCGCTCTGAAGCCCCGAACTGAACCAATTGACTCGCGAAACGCGCTCTTAAGCCCCGAACTGAACCAATTGACTCGCGAAACGCGCTCTGAAGACCCGAACTGAACCAATTGACTCGCGAAACGCGCTCTGAAGTCCCGAACTGAACCAATTGACTCGCGAAACGCGCTCTGAAGCCCCCAGTTGACTTGCGAAACGCGCTCTGAAGCCCCGAACTGAACCAATTGACTCGCGAAACGCGCTCTTAAGCCCCGAACTGAACCAATTGACTCGCGAAACGCGCTCTGAAGACCCGAACTGAACCAATTGACTCGCGAAACGCGCTCTGAAGACCCGAACTGAACCAATTGACTCGCGAAACGCGCTCTGAAGCCCCGAACTGGACCAATTGACTCGCGAAACGCGCTCTGAATCCCCGAACTGAACTAAATGACACACCAATTGACTCGCGAAACGCGCTCTGAAGCCCCGAATTTAACTAAATGACACACCAATTGACTCGCGAAACGCGCTCTGAAGCCCCGAACTGAACCAATTGACTCGCGAAAACGCGCTCTGAAGCCCCGAACTGAACCAATTGACTCGCGAAACGCGCTCTGAAGCCCCGAACTGAACCAATTGACTCGCGAAACGCGCTCTGAAGACCCGAACTGAACCAATTGACTCGCGAAACGCGCTCTGAAGCCCCGAAATGAACCAATTGACTCACGAAACGCGCTCTGAAGCCCCGAACTGAACCAATTGACTCGCGAAACGCGCTCTGAAGCCCCGAACTGAACCAATTGACTCGCGAAACGCGCTCTGAAGCCCCGAATTTAATCAAATGATTTGCGCTCTGCGCTCTGAAGTCCCAAACTGAACCAAATCTATTACGACAAAACATATTCAAGAGAAATAAAAGTGGGTTGTTGTATTATACCATATTGTATTATTCAGGTCACAACCCAAATGTATATACAGTGCTCAGCGTAAATGAGTACACCCCCTTTGAAAAGTAAAATTGTAAACAATATCTCAATGAACACAAAAACCATTTCCAAAATGTTGACAAGACTAAGTTTAATATAACATCTGTTTAACTTATAACATGAAAGTAAGGTTAATAATATAACTTAGATTACACATTTTTCAGTTTTACTCAAATTAGGGTGATGCAAAAATGAGTACACCCCACAACAAAAACGACTAAATCTAGTGCTTTGTATGGCCTCCATGATTTTTAATGACAGCACCAAGTCTTCTAGGCATGGAATGAACAAGTTGGCGACATTTTGCCAGATCTATCTTTTTCCATTCTTCAAGAATGACCTCTTTTAGAGATTGGATTCTGGATGGAGAGTGATACTTAACTTGTCTCTTCAGAATTCCCAGACACCAGCAGCACTCATGCAGCCCCACATAAGGACACTGCCACCACCATGTTTCACTGTAAGCACCATGCATTGTTCTCTGTATTCCTCACCTTTGAGACGCCATACAGTTTTGAAACCATCAGTTCCAAAAACATTTATTAGTCATCCAAGAACATTTTAGACTTTCAGTGGGGTGTACTCATTTTTGCATCACCCTAATTTGAATAAAACTGAAAATTTTGTTCTTTAAGTTATATTATTAACCTTACTTTCATGGTATAAGTTAAACAGATGTTATATAGAACTTAGTCTTGTCAACATTTTGGAAAATGTTTTTGTGTTCATTGAGATATTGTTTAAAATGTAACTTTTCAAAGGGGGTGTACTCATTTACACTGAGCACTGTATATGATAAAATGTCTTGAGCATCATAGAATCACATTCAATTTCCTTATCATCAGAGCTCTCCTGGTTTTCTTCCTCCTGCTTGCTTGTCCGTGTCCCCATCACAATCTTCTTCTTAAATGTCATGAACAATTTTCAGTTGTTATCCAGCATCCTACACTACAACTCATGCACAAAAGTCGAGACCAAATTAAAACCAAATCACTTTATTGTCACAATACCATGAACGCAAGAGTACAGGTGGTGAAAGTCTTTTGTGCAAACTCAGCAGCATGACAGTATGGATGACAAATATTGAATCTATATGCAACACATATATTTTATATATAGAAATTGTCATGCGCATCGTCAGTAAAGCCGGTTCTGTGATGATTAATACATCTCCATCACCTCAGCGATGAATCGCCTGCAATATTGAACGTGATATTGCGTAGCTTGTCTGTGAACTACGGCTCTGTGTATTAAATGCCGCTACATTTGAAAAGAGGAGATGGAGATTTATTAATCATCACAGAACCGTTGTCCTGACATTTTATCCTACCCGTCAGATTTTCCTACCTCGGCTTATTGCGCATGCGCGCATCAATATTGCATCCTTTTTCTCACGCTGAACGACAATATTTCATGTATCTGAATTACTGTAAGAGTAAGTTTAGGGTTGTGGTAGGTGTACAAATTAATTAAATATAATTTAACAGGTAGTATTTTTCGTTGTCGAATTGTACTACCCACTGTTTTAATGGGAGGTAGGAAAATCTGACAGAACAACGGCTTTATTGACGAGATGCGTATGAAAATCGCAAGCAATATATGGTGCAGCCCTAGAACACATATACCTTTGCAGTGCAGTACAGTATGAATTAGTGCAAACAGAATGTCAGGCTGCAGAATAATAGTGAGTCCAGTCAGTGTAAGTGACAGAGTGCAGTACATATGAGGTTGGTGGGGTGCGTGTGTGGTGTTACTGGTACGAGTTCAGTTCAGTCTGATTGCCTGTGGAAAGAACTTGTCTTAGCTGCTGGTGCGTGTTCTGCTTATGGTAACAGTGTAAGCAGTCCATGGTTCGGGTGGCTGGAGTCTCTGTGCTTTCCTCACACACCTCCTGGTGTAAATGTCCCGGAGGGACAAAATAATTCAGGGTGTTGTAAATCAATAAACGATATATAATATTATTTATAGCTGTTGCACTGGACTTACCATTGATTCCTGTTGAATGTTGTTGGAGGTATGGGCCAAAAGAATCCCTTCACCACTTCCTTCCAGTTGTGAAGTTTCTTTTACGGGCCGTAACATCTGAGCTGTCGCAGTAGAGCTGTTCATGAATGCAGTCTTCAAAGCAAATATCTGATGGGTTCAGACAGTAGTGCAGCACTTGGTGGCCATTGAATTGATATATTCATCAACTGGCTTCATCCTCCTTCAAACAAACAGACAAAACAATACGTCAACAATAACTCTAGAGAAACAGTGTTGGTGAATACAGGTGCAAGTGTCAGTACTCCGCATGTTCAGTCATTTTCTTCCCAAATTCCAGAAATGATGCAGAGCTGATTTAATCATTCCAGCAGCTATGAAAAGATGTATATGTGAAAAATTATAACTGCTGACTTGAAGCATCCTTTGAGAGATAAACGTCAAATGTTGTACAACATTAACTGTATTTCTTGAATACAGACATACCAATGGAAATGAGCAAATGTTTAGCTCTCTGTCTTTCTGTTCGGGCACAAGAAGACCCCATTCCTTCCTCGTTCCCAACAGGACTGCTTTGACTGGCTTGCTGTGATTGATTTTCTTTGTGTTTTTGGTCTTCCATTTTGGCTGTAAAACAAGAAAATATCTATTGACCCCATGTTTAATTACTGATGTTGGTTAAACATATAAGTTAAGACAGATATAATGAAGTTAATTCACCAAAATATACATGTCATAGGATTTGATTAATAAACAGTGTGTTGAAAACTGTGTTCTTCTAAAGTGTAGAAAACTCAGAAGAGAAGACCAGGAGACTTCGGATTGGATTGTCAGCAGAATTTCTTTATTCTATGACATGGTGTTGTTATCTGCAGTCATCGAAGATCTCATCTTAAGTCATTTTTACAGGGTATCTTTATAGTCAGGATGGAGGAGGGACTTTTTTTTAGGTTGAGACAAAACATCAAAGAAAGCATACATCTGAGGGCAATAAACCTAACGAATCCACATCTGGCCAGGACAAAGTCATTTGCAGAATAAAGGTTCAATCTCTCAGTAGTCATTGATCTCATTGACAAAAGGCACAGCTGTCCCAAGCCCAAATGGTCAGGAAACGATCTCAAGCACCTTTGCCTTGCCCGACACCTCTTAGTCAGGACGTGAATTCAAATCAAACATAGAATAACATTTGTGATCCTTCAATCCCCTCTTTGAGAGTTCTAATAACTCTCACAAAAATACAAATTTAGACACTTAAAAGTTCATTCTTGTAACTTGTAATCGTTACAGGCACATTGTACATGTTCTGTGTTGCTTATATGTAATTGCATGCTGACACAGAAACAAAACATGCAATTAGGGTCCGTGAAGATTTTACGGGTAATAGTCTCTGCGTTGTGTATTTTTATTCTTTTTCTTCTTCTTTCTTTTGTGATAGTTGGCTCGGTAATGGGTCTAGTTGTTTTCTAGAGGTTGTGGCTTTATCCGCAGGTGAGAAGGGTGGTGCATATGGATCTCAGGACAGCCATCAAATGGTATCTGCACAGAGGAAGAAAGAAACACAAACAAGAGAGAACTAACGGCACAGAGCAGTATTTGTAGAGTCTGCATACATTAGGGTTGTATCCTCTGTTCAAAATATAGTCTGCTATGGTTGTTCCTTCTTTCCCTATTTCTTAATTCCTGCGACACCTAAAGAACAGTGAGGAAAGGATGGACTAATGGAGGGGAAAGGCCTATGAGGAAATCTTCACCTCAGGGTTGGCCCCCGAAAGCCTGTTGCTTTCGGTTCTTCCCTGGGCTCCTCACTGGTTCTTGTGTCTGCCCTATCCTATCCTGCAGGGGGAGGAACAACCTTACAATGTGACACATGAGTCCAGTTTTCCTTCCCTGACACAATACTGCAGCTGCTGTAATCAACATCACTTGATGTGGTCCGTACCACTTAGGCTCTAATGGCTTGTTTTTGAATGCCTTTATCATGACCCATTGACCTGGGACGATTGTGTGTCCACCTTCTGGTGGAGTCTGCCAACACGACTCAACTCTCTCTTTGGCACTCTGCACTGCCTTTGTGAGGTTTTCACAGTAAGCGATCAGGGCATCTGAAGCAATGTGCACATCAGCATTTCTAAGATCAATCACACCTGGCATCTGCATTGGGCGTCCAGTAATAATCTCATGAGGGCTCAGTCCTACTGATCTGTTAGGTGATGCTCTCATACTACACAGTACTGCGGGCAGTGCTTCAACCCATGGTACTCCTTCCTGATGCATTTTGCTTAGCCTGGTTTTGATTGTTCTGTTTGATCGTTCAACCTGTCCTGATGCTTGTGGCCTATAGGGACAGTGAAGGTTCCACTTAATCTTCAACATTCTAGACACTTCCTTGACTACCTGTCCTGTGAAGTGGGTACCTTGATCTGAGTCAATGCAATCTGGTAATCCCCATCTGGGAATGAAATCAGTGACAAGACATTTAGCAGTGTGTGCAGCTGTAGCGCGCCCTGTTGGATAAGCTTCTACCCATCTTGAGAACTTGTCTATTACTACCAAAACGTCAGTTTTTCCTTTACAAGGGGCAACAATGATATGTAATCAACTTGCAGGTGACGAAATGGCCCTGGTGGAGCTGGGGTATGTGCTGCTGGTGTAATGGCTGCTGGTACATCATTATTTTTCTGACATGTAACACATCTCTTGACTGTTTCAGTGGCTGCGTTTCTGAATTTTGGATTCCACCATTGATTTGAGAACCTGTGATTCATCGTTGCTGGACCACTATGACCCAAACTGTGTATTTGTTGAGCCAAATATGGCAACAGTGATTCGGGAGCAACATACTTTCCCCCTTTGGTCCAGCAGCCGGATGAATCCACAGTGGCTCCTTTGTCTAACCATGTCCATGCTTCATATAGAGGAACGTCTTTATACAGAT
>QVTF01005792.1:10000-28538 GCA_003573665.1 Oxygymnocypris stewartii | reverse complement strand
TACAAAAATGTCAAATTACTTTTAGACTTAATAAATAAAATTGGTAAATTTCAAATTATATATTTTTCAAAAACTTTGCTATAAATCTGAATGCATATAATAAATTAATATTGATTTTGAATTAAAATTCTCAAATACTATTCGAACTAGGGATGCGTGATATTATCAGCTCGATATGAAAAATGTAAATATCACATCGGCCCGATATGAAAAATGTCAATATTAATCGGTCCGATATGAAAAATGTGAATATCAGCATCGGCCCGATATGAAAAATGTCAATATTAATCGGTCCGATATGAAAAATGTGAATATCAGCATCGGCCCGATATGAAAAATGTGAATATCAGCATCGGCCCGATATGAAAAATGTGAATATCAGCATCGGCCCGATATGATAAATGATGCCGATATTCACCGATAAGATGAATATATTAACTGCACGTGCTAGCGATTAGATCAACAGTGTGGCTCATTCTTGAAGCAGTCTTTTCAGTTTTGAATTATGATTATATTGCATACCTGCAAACTCACAAGAGGTCAAGAAGGTGACATAGTTAATAAGTTATCCCTTTATCCCTTCGTTTGAAGAAGCACCGGTCGGCATTTAACATCAAGCACCGCGAGAGCGACTCGAAAGCGCGCGGAGCTGTCTGCGGTGCTTTGATCTTATACAGCGATCGTTCTGCGCGCCGCTGCTTTAAGTCCAACCGAGAAAGGGACTTTGGTCGAACACACTCCTGTCTACGAGCTTGCAATTGCTCTCTACCCCCCCTCCCTCAAAAATAAAACTCTTCGGATCTAGACGATTCACATATATGAATTTCGCCGAAAAGCGACTAGTTTGCAGATATGATATTAAGTGTTATGGATCGCTGTATTTAATGTGTGTAAGCAGGACAGAATATAATGGAGTAATCAGTAATACTAAATAACTCTTTTGCTTTAGACCATCTACAAATTTAAATATTAAAATAAAATGTAAAGGTTACTACTACATCTTTCCGAGAAAGTTATTTTCAAAGCGTTGTCATTATAAATAATGTTTTTTTTATCATTGTTTATGTAATTCTAACAAATAAGTTCTTGTTAAAAACTAACCAAAATGTTTAAATAATTAGCCGATAATTTCTGCACAGGAGAGACTTGGTGTGGTTTCCGAACAAACGGAAATATATCGGTATCGGCAAATATCGGCGTCTTGTCCAAACAGACTTTTAAAAATATAATTATTGATGTGTTGCAATGACATGACTGAAACAGCCTGTGTGTCTTACACAAATAAAATACTAATTATACACTTAAATACCTAATTCATTTTAGAAAAACTCAAATATAGAAATTACAGCAATTAAAAAAAAGAAACGGTAATCAGAAACATAAATGCGTCTCAGTATGCATACAGTAAAAATTATTTGTAATGCTTAATATTCAACACAAGTATAAGATTTGAAGCCAAAATACAGCAGAGGTTATGATTATCAGGATAAAGCCTTCTTCAGAATATCAATGCGTCCTCGTAATAATGATTTATGGTTGTGATGAATGCTGCAGGGATGATTCATAACTGTTTTTACACAAATATTAAAATGTGATCACATTATTAATGCGCTGGATTCATCTTCAGTAGGATCAGAAGTGCTCGAGTCTCTGAATTATTATATCTCAGATCAAACACACACACGCACACACACGTCACTATTGCTCCATATCATTTTAATAGTCAAAATTACAAAATGATAACATCATAATAACATAATAACCATGATCATGGTAAGCATCGACATTGTGTTTTCTCTGTTTATAGACATGCATACTGCTAAGAAATATAAAATATAAATATAAATACATCCCGTTGTTATTTTTACTGGTTCGTAGACTATGATTTGAAATCGTTGTAGTGTTTGAGGAATTAGATGCGGTCGATACAGTGTGGCATGGAGATGCATTGCCAGAGCTGTACAGAGGTGTTATTATTTCAGCTTAATGCTTAAGTAAAATAAAGAACCTAAATAGGATCCGAAGCTTAAAACAACTAAATTTCTACACATGAAGAACACATCTCATATTAACATGAAGCTGGGGAGTATGCAGATATACAGTACCAAGACTAAACCAATCAGAGCAGAACAAAACCAAGAGAAATGAGTGATCCTCCTTCGCTGTTAAACCTTGAGCGTCTATTATAAAGCTGAGCAAACTTAAGACCTAAAAGCCACATTCTACAGTTTTCTCAACTTATTTTTCAGCACATTTTCGAGTTCTCTCGACTTAATTCTTTTAGCAGATTTTCGAGTTTTCTCAACTTATTTTTAAAGAGATTTTTGAGTTCTCAATTTTTTTTTTGAGATTATGAAATTGAGAAAACTCAAAAATCTGCTAAAAAAAATAAGTTGCAACCTCAAAATCTGCTGAAGCTGTTTGCCTTAATGTTTTAAGTTTGCTCAACTTAAAAAAAAAATGTACATAGTGAGTGTGATTTGCTTGTGATTCAGCCCTTCTTTATACACACCGTTCACACATTCACAACAGAAAAAACCTAAACACACAATCTTCTATAAAAGGGTCTCAGTGGAAGCAGTAACAGCTCTTGCTTCCTCTGCTCAGAAAAACAGCATTTAAACTTCTTCAATCGCTCGTTTAGCCCGTCTGAGATTCATAGTGTGTTCCTCTGAACGAGCATTAGTCACGCACAAACCAGCCTGACACCGATCGAACTCTGTGGGACAGGCCTGTAAAAGAAGCAAGCGGTGAAGTCTAGGAACATCTGATGTGGATGTCTAGAAGCGCTCCATCAGGCCAGCTTCCATGTGCGCTTGTTTAATGTTTGGATAATCGTGACAAATTCACAGTTAAAGAGACAGTTCCCCTAAAAATGTAAAGTGATGTTATCTGCTTACCCCCCCCCCCCCCCCCCCGCAGGGTATCCCAGATGTAGGTGACTGTTTCTTCAGTAGAACATAAATGAAGATTTATAACTCAAACCGCTGCAATCATATAATGCCAGTCAATGGGCTCCACGGCTTTCAGAGACAACAAAACAAACACAGACGAAACCAATTTAAACTCGTGACCATACATTGATGTCTAAAGACACGAAACGATCGGTTTGTGTGGGAAACTGAACAGTATGTATAGTTTTTTTACCTCATGCGTCTAATATGCCAGAGCATCGATATGTATAGATACCCCATTCCACCGTACGTATAGCAGCCCATAGAAACAGTCACTAATGAGGCATCTATGTATATAGCTCTATGTTCCAGAGCAGGTTGGCGCGTCCCGCGCGTATGTTTTGAACGCACTCAGGAAAGTGTGATGGATCAGAGATTAGACATCGATGTATGGTCACGAGTTTAATTTGGTTTCGTCTGTGTTTGTTTTGTTGTCTCTGAAAGCCGTGGAGCCCATTGACTGGCATTATATGACCGACAGACTGCAACGGTTTGAGTTGAAAATCTTTGTTTGTGTTCGACTGAAGAAACAAAGTCACCTGCATCTTGGATACCCTGCGGGGGGGGGAAGATAAACATCACTTTTACATTTTTGGGTAAACTGTCTCTTTAAGAGACTCAAATTCAGAGCTTAATTGCAGAGACTATTTATTTGTGCAATTTTAATCAGCATAAATTAAAGGCAGTGCAAAAGCACTGCATACTTCCGTTAACGAGTTTAGGGTCAGTAAGATTAAATGAATACTTTTATTCAGAAACAACACATTAAATTGATCAAAAGGACTATAAAGACATTAATAACGTTACAAAATATTTCCATTTCAACTAAAAGCTTTTGGACTTTATTCATCTGTGAATCTTGGAAAACAAAACGCATCACATTTTACGCATAAATATTGGTTTTCAATATGATTTCTGAAGATCATGCAACGCTGAAAATTCAGCTTCGATCACAGAAAATATTAACATAGATTATAATATTTCACTGTGAAAAATCGTACTAACCCCAAACCTTCGAACAGTAGTGTATAAAATAACACATTATGTAACTAAGAATAATTCTAATGAGAACCGAGGTGCATGAATTTAATAAAACAATGTCCCAATGAGACGAAAGACGTCGTCGTTCTCTTGGTTTTATGGTGAAATATGATCAATATTCTGCCTTTCGTCCCCAGAGTGATTATGACTTATGAATGGCCCATAGTGGAAATCATATCACAGTAAAATCAGAGCGCATGAAGACAGAGAAACCGTGGCTGTCTCGTCCGGAAAGCATTCTTTGTCCCGCAGCACAACGTCTGAGCTGCTCGCTTTCATGAGAAACCCAAGAAAGGTTATGTTTTATGTTATGAATTATGTTTCTGAGTCGAGTAATAAACACGTCGCTCTAAATGTCTTCAGCAGCTTTCTTGTTGAGCCGAGACCAGACCACGAGAAACAGCATCATGTGTCCCTGGAGCACGAAAGCAGCTAAACATATCAAAACTTAATTATTTATTATTAATATGCATCGCTAAGAACAACTTTAAAGATGAGTTTCTCAATATTCAGATTTTTTTGCACTCTCAGATTCTAGATTTTCAAATATTGTCCGAACCATACATCAATGGAAATATTATTTATTCATCTTTCAGATGATGCATAAATCTCAATTTCATTAATTATGATGTTGTTGTGCTCCAGGGTCACATTTGAACTATCGGAGGGGCTTTATGTGCATCACTGAGAGGTGTTCATCAAAACATATCATGCTACAGTAGTTCTCATCATATATATATGTGTGTGTGTGTGTGTGTGCATCAGTGTTGGGCTCGTTACTCATTACTGTGTGTGTGAGAAACTGTGTGTGAGTGAGTGTGTGTGTGTGTGTGTGAAAGAGACTGTGTTTGTGTGTAAGTGAGGGTGTGTGTGAGCGAGTGTGTAAGTGAGGGTGTGTGTGTGTGAAAGAGACTGTGTTTGTGTGTAAGTGAGGGTGTGTGTGTGTGTGTGAGCGAGTGTGTGTGTGTGTGTGAGCGAGTGTGTGAGTGAGGGTGTGTGTGTGTGAGGGGGGTGTGTGTGAGTGAGTGTGTAAGTGTGTGTGTGTGTGATGAGGGTGTGTGTGTGTGTGAAAGAGACTGTGTTTGTGTGTAAGAGAGGGTGTGTGTGTGGTGTGTGTAAGTGAGGGGGGTGTGTTGAGCGAGTGTGTAAGTGTGTGTGTGGTGTGTGTGAGTGAGGGGGGTGTGTGTGAGTGAGTGTGTAAGTGCGTGTGTGTGGAGTGAGGGTGTGTGTGTGTGTGTTAAGTGAGCGGGGTGTGTGTGAGCGAGTGTGTACTGTGTGGGTGTGAGTGCGGGGGGTGTGTGTGAGCGAGTGTGTAAGTGTGTGTGGTGTGTGTGTAAGTGAGGGGGGTGTGTGTGTGTGAGGGGGGTGTGTGTGAGCGAGTGTGTAAGTGTGTGTGTGTGTGTGTAAGTGAGGGGGGTGTGTGTGAGCGAGTGTGTAAGTGTGTGTGTGTGAGTGAGGGGGTGTGTGTGAGTGAGTGTGTAAGTGCGTGTGTGCGTGAGTGAGGGTGTGTGTGTGTGTGTGTGAGGGGGTGGTGTGTGAGCGAGTGTGTAAGTGTGTGTGTGTGTGTGAGGGGTGTGTGTGAGTGTGTGTGAGTGGGTGTGTGTGTGTGTGTGAGTAAGTCAGGGTGTGAGTGTGTGTGTGTGTGTGTGATGAGGGGGGTGTGTGTGAGTGTAAGTGTGTGTGTGTGTGAGTGAGTGAGGGGGTGTGTGTGAGCGAGTGTGTAAGTGTGGTGTGTGTGAGTGAGTGAGGGGGGTGTGTGTGAGTGTGTGTGAGTGAGGGTGTGTGTGTGTGTAAGTCAGGGTGTGAGTGTGTGAGACTGTGTGTGTGTGTATACTATTCTTATTTAAGCAGTAATTAGTTAAAATCACATTCGTTCACGTCCCACAGAAGCTGCACATCTTCTCCATAAAGTTCTTCTAGCCTCATTATTTGATCAAATCCACATCGATTCAGAAGTTATTACAAACACTCAATAGTCATAAACAGTAACACTTAGTCTTGCATTAATCTCATTAAATGTCATGTGCAGCTTGAAGCTAATTGTAGCTATAATTCCTGTGTTATACCATATATAATTATAGACCATGATAGACATAAAATCACGTAAGTTCATAAATGTTTAGTTCTCCAAAAGATTGTATAGTTTATATCAGGATCAGAGGGATGTAATGAGATCATCTTTACTCCTGATAAACTCAATATCTGCATCCGCTGAGTGTAAGCTTTTCATATTCCATACGCCTGCTGCACTGCTGTGACAATTATGAAATAACTCTTGGACTTTAAATCAGTAGGGGTTGAGGCATTGAAGGTAACGAGCTGTTTTAAGGATAGTAACTATGATATTATTACTGAAATATTAGTAGTAATCAGTTATTAGTTTCTGTAAAAAGCAATATTACTGCAACTAGTTACCACCCAACACTGGTGTGCATGTCATAACCCGAAGGACTTCCAGTCAGAACACGTTTCACAGTTTGTCCTTGGCGTGTGAGTAAGTGTGTGTGTGTGTGTGTGTATCAGTGTGTGTGTGTGTCAGTGAGTGTCAGTGAGTGTGTGTGTGTGTGTGTGTCAGTGAGTGTCTAAGTGTGTGTGTGTGTGTGTGTGTCAGTGAGTGTCTAAGTGTGTGTGTGTGTGTGTGTCAGCGAGTGTCTAAGTGTGTGTGTGTGTGTGTCAGTGAGTGTCTAAGTGTGTGTGTGTGTGTTCTGCTAGCTCTGTGGGATGATGCTGGAGCAGTCGGTCACCAGCAGATCAACCACCGTGTTCCCGCTCATGAACACCGCGGGGGCCGACACCATGCTGCAGAGCGTGACGGTGCTGCTCTCGCTGCTGCTGGGGCCGCCGGGGCCCGGATCGCTGGTGGGGGGGTTGTGGGTCCCCATGTGGCCCTGCAGCTGCGTGGGGGTCTTGCAGTGAACGCCGCACAGATGGCAGACGAGCACGGCCCCGGGGCCCGAGCCGATCTCCTTCCACTCCTGCCCGTGGTGCTTCTGCGCGTGAACCCGCAGGTACGTCAGCGTGGTGAAACCTGCGGAGCATTTCATTGGCTGATCACTGACATCACCGCATAATGACTCATTAGTGATAATTACTGCTGACAAGCTGACTGTGTAAGTCATTTAAATTAGTTTTTGTGCAATTAAAGATTTCACACACACACACACACTCCCTCTCACACACTCACTCACTCTCACACACACACACACACACTCCCCATCACTCACACACACACTCCCCATCACACACACTCCCCATCACTCACTCTCACACACTCACTCACTCTCACACACACACACACACACACTCCCCATCACACACACTCCCCATCACTCACTCTCACACACTCACTCACTCTCACACACACACACACACACACACACACTCCCCATCACTCACACACACACTCCCCATCACACACACTCCCCATCACTCACTCTCACACACTCACTCACTCTCACACACACACACACACACACACACACACACACACACACACACTCCCTCTCACACACTCACTCACTCTCACACACACACACACACACACTCCCCAGCACTCACTCTCACACACTCCCCATCACTCACTCTCTCACACACACACGCACACACACACACTCCCCATCACTCACTCACACACACTCCCCATCACTCACTCTCTCACACACACACACACACACACACACACACACACACACACACACACACACACACACACACACACACACACACACTCCCCATCACTCACACACACTCCCCATCACTCACACACACACACACACACACCGTGGCTAAAAAGCAAGCTATGTATTGACCCATGGGCTGCCGGTATTGCTGCAGACAGACAGGTGTGTGTTCTTAGACTCACTGCGGTTGCAGAGGTGGCAGGAGTGATGCTGTGATTGGTTGTGCACCCTCATGTGATCCGTGATGTAGGCCGCAGACAGCAGTTTGCCACAGATGTGACAGGGAACCTTCTCTTCGTGTCTGATCATGTGAGCGCGCAGACGGTCCCGCGTGGCGAAGCTCGATTCACACGTCTGCACCAAACACACACACACGTGCACATATAACAACCGTACGTTTACACTGCATCACAAATACATACAACAACATCACAGGACAATCTGAATCATGTGACCCTGGAGCACACAAGCAGTCGCTGGGGTATACATGTAGCAATAGCCAACAATACATTGTATGGCTCAAAATTATATCATTTTTATTTAATGCTCAAAAAATATTAGGATATTAAAATCGTGTTCCACGAAGATATTTTGTACATTTCATATCATAAAAATATGTTTGATTAGTAATATGCATTGCTAAGAACATCTTTTAAAGATGATTTTCTCAATATTTAGATTTTTTTTGCACCCTCAGAGTCCAGATTACCAAATATTGTCCAAACCATACATCAATGGAAATATTATTTATTCAGCTTTCAGATGATACACACATCTCAATTTATGACGGTTTTGTGCTCCGGGGGTCACGTGTGTTTATCTCCCAGAACTGAAGATATTGAGTTTGTTCAAATAATTATGACCCGTGCTGGAAACACTTTCAAACATTAGTTATTGTTATGCTCTCCAATAAAACACCATCCAAATAATTTGAATCTGGCAAAAAAAAAAATCACCTGTTTGAAGTCAGTTTAGATATTAATCATTACTACATTAATAAATCACACACGGCTATATTTTGCTTCATCTTTGTTGTAATGAAAAATTACATATGCTGGAAAAATATTTTTTTTAATTTTACATCCAAACAATCGTTAAAGTAAGAAAAACAATGTGCGTTCATTACAAATAAACTGATTATTAAAATTAAATCAAGTTTAGCGAGTGATTGGATGAATATTAATGCACAGACGGCTATATTAATAATTATTGTATGGATCTGATATAATCTCAGGCATCGCATGTTTTCCCCCAAACGTGCACTTAAGATATAACAGATCATATTTTGCATGAATACTTAATATATTCGGCCTGTTGTAATTGTGTATATATCAGTATCCCACGGCGTCGTCTTCGTGCATGTGCTTCGTAAAACCTCTAATGCTTTTAGATGTTTAATTCATATTTGTGGCATTGGGATCACTAAACGAGATTGTTTATGCCTGCAGCTCAAAATTAGCCCATGTGCATTCTCCCAGCACGGGTCACTTAAAAATAGAGATCGACCGATATATCGGTTTACCGATATTTTTATACAAGATTCACTCGTTTGAAGCACACTAAACTATATTAACATTTACTACAGAACCATTATTTCCCCAATAAACATCTAAATAAATACATCTCTATCTAAATTAATGATTTATTATCTCCGCAAGCGATCGCAGTTTGAGTATAGTTCTGTGTAAATAGATAAACAGCAGTTTTCATAATTTAGACAAAAACATTTTAATAATTCTGATAAAACATGCCAGTTAAGAAATGCAATAAAATACGATGTTTTGTTTGTTATAGCTTATTTCAATATTCCTGAGAATATTATTCAGTGAATTATTCTTCACTCTTTAGTCTATTAAACAGCGTTTAAACCTAAAACTGTAGTTTAAAATGATGTTGATATGACTTCAGTCCTTTATTTTCTCCATTTGAAAACATTATTTAGCTTATTATTAATATCAGTGTTGCTGATGATGCTTTTTATAAATAAAATGTTTTTATTGTTGTAATTTGAAGATTAATTTTACATGAAAGAATGTTTATTTTCATCAGTTTGTTGTTGTTAAGACGACTGAAAGTGAAGAATGGACTTACTTCACTTACTTTATAACAGTAAATAAATATCGGTTCTGCATATCGGTTACATAAACGTACAAATAATCGGTATCGGTTATAAAAAAAAATCAATATCGGTCGATCACTACTTAAAACCCCACTATAACTCAATAAAAGATGATCAGACTCATACCGGACACTTGAAGGGCCGTTCTGAAGAGTGGACCTGCCGGACGTGACTGTTGAGATGATCAGGCCTGTGAGATCGAGCGAGAGACGCGCGTCAGTCGAGTGATCACGTCACAATATTAACAACATCCAGAGACCACTTCAGTCAGGGGGGGGGGCACAAGAGGGGCGCATCGAGACAAACATTACTAATGCATGTTTCTACAAACCTATAAGATAACATCTGTGAAAGTGTGTGTTTAGAAATCAGACATAATTAAATAAGCTGCTTTAACAGCAGTTTAATACACGATGAAAGATGATCATACAGAGTACTGTTTTCATTTAACCCTTGTGCAGCCTTATTATAGTGTTTTTATTTATTTATCACTTTGTTTTGGCTCAGGTGTGTATTTTTAATATTTCACCCTCATTTCCTTTAATTAATATATTTTACACTAGATACATAAAATAGTTCCTCAGCACCTTTTGGACAAAATTGTATCATTAGCATTAAAACATATATTAAACTGATATTTTTAATCACAGTGCGTGTTTAACTGTGAAATTATGCAATTTTGTTAATAGCTTCAAAATTAAGAATTTTACCAGATGTGCCATTTTTTTCAGGTTTAGTCTATTAAACCACATACTGGCTTTATTCCTGTTTTCTGCATATTATAGAGCCAATTGGATAAATAATGCTGCTGTAATTGTGTGTGTTGGTATGGATGTCAGAGTGTGTGTGTGTGTGTGTGTGCTGTGTGTGGTGTGTGTGTGTGAGTGTGTTGGTATAGATGTCAGAGAGTGTGGGTGTGTTGGTATAGATGTCAGAGAGTGGTGTGTTGGTTATAGATGTCAGAGTGTGTGTGTGTGGTATGGATGTCAGAGAGTGTGTGTGTGTGGTATAGATGTCAGAGAGTGTGTGTTGGTATAGATGTCAGAGTGTGTGTGTGTTGGTATGGATGTCAGAGTGTGTGTGTTGGTATAGATGTCAGAGTATGTGTGTGTTGGTATGGATGTCAGAGTGTGTGTGTGTGTGGTGTGTGTGTGTGTGTGTGTGTTGGTATAAATGTCAGAGTGTGTGTGTGTGTGTGTGTTGGTATGGATGTCAGTGTGTGTGTGTGTTGGTATGGATGTCACAGTGTTGTGTGTGTGTGAGTGTCTGTGTGTTGGTATGGATGTCAGTGTGAGTGTGTGTGTTGGTATGGATGTCAGAGTGTTGTGTGTGTGTGTTGGTAGTATGGTGTGTGTGAGAGCGAGAGAGAGAGTGTGGGTGTGTGTTGTGTTGGTATGGATGTCAGAATGTGAGTGTGTGTGTGTGTGTGTTGGTATGGATGAGTGAGTGTGTGTGTGTGTGTTGGTATGGATGAGTGTGAGTGTGTGTGTGTGTTGGTATGGATGTCAGTGTGAGTGTGTGTGTTGGTATGGATGTCAGAGTGTGTGTGTGTGTGTGTTGGTAGTATGTGTGTGTGAGAGCGAGGAGAGAGAGTGTGGGGTGTGTGTGTGTTGGTATGGATGTCAGTGTGAGTGTGTGTGTGGTATGGATGTCAGAGTGTGTGTGTGTGTGTGTTGGTAGTATGTGTGTGTGAGAGCGAGAGAGAGAGTGTGGGGTGTGTGTGTGTTGGTATGGATGTCAGAATGTGAGTGTGTGTGTGTGTGTTGGTATGGATGAGTGTGAGTGTGTGTGTGTGTGTTGGTATGGATGAGTGTGAGTGTGTGTGTGTGTTGGTATGGATGTCAGAGTGTGTGTTGTGTGTTGGTATGGACGTCAGAGTGTGTGTGTGTGTGAGAGCGAGAGAGAGAGAGAGAGAGTGTGTGTTGGGTTAGGAGATTGCGAGAAAAAAGTCAGAATTGCGAGATTTAATTATATAACATTTATAATTTAGCTTAGGGGGCGGGGCGCTTAATGTTCTAGAAAGCATTGATTGGACAAAGTTTGATGAGAAGATGAAGTACGATGTGACGTCGTTAAACGGCTTTAGCGGAAGTGACGAACTGCAAGCTTTGAATGCTTATATCTTCTAAACCGCCTTAAGACTCACATATTGATACTAACAAAAAAACCCAAAACACTTTAATTTGGATTCATGGGACCTTTAAAGCAACAAAAGCGCCACCTAATGGCAACAAGTGGGCGGGGAATATGCTAATGTATCTTTAAATGTTTATTTGACAGCCATAGCTGGAGGATCTGTGAGGTGTGTCCCACCGTGAGAAGGCTTTAGCGCAGTGCGGACAGACGTAGGGCTTCTCCACGCCGCCCTGGTGCGAGCGCACGTGATGGCTCATGCGGTCCTTGCGCTTGAAGCGCTGCTGGCAGACGGGGCAGGAGAAGGGCTTCTCGTCCGAGTGCGAGAGCCGGTGCCGGTTCAGATGGTACACGTCTCTGAAGGCTTTGCCGCAGGTCTCGCAGGCGTGGTTCTTGCGCACTGGGTTCTGTTTACGGGCCTCTGAGGAGAGATGGTGGACAGTCAGACACGGGTTTGTTTAGTGTTTCAGGTTTATATACAGTGATATTAAACCCGAGTCATCATCTCCTGGATCTGAATTTTCAGGGACAATGCATGCTTTTCACTTTATGTTGAGGTTGTCCTTGTTACATGCACTTACAATTATAATAACAATATATCCTGCAAGTAACCCTAAGCATATAGTAAGTGCATGTAGGTAATATTACTGTACACCGTAACCTTAAAATAAAGTGTAGTGTAATCATAAAATCTCTATTTAAATTATTAGATAGCAATTAACAAAACAATGCAGTTTAATGTTATATATGCATTACAAGTCATTAAATAAAATATTAATATATTAATGTTGGGAATAATGAAGGATGTGCCTCGTTTTCATACATTCAAAAACACTGATTCATCCAGTAATGAAACGAGTCAATCTTGAGTGAGTCATTGAATCATTCATTCAAGAGATTCGTTCAAAAAACACTGATTCATCCAGTAATGAAACGAGTCAATCTTGAGTGAGTCATTGAATCATTCATTCAAGAGATTCGTTCAAAAACACTGATTCATCCAGTAATGAAACGAGTCAATCTTGAGTGAGTCATTGAATCATTCAAAAACACTGATTCATCCAGTAATGAAACGAGTCAATCTTGAGTGAGTCATTGAATCATTCATTCAAAAGATTATTCAAGCAGCAATCAAATGCTTTGCAAAAAGAGACGGAATAAATAAGTTTGATATCTAAATGATTTAACCACATTGGAATCGAAACTGGGAATCGATAAGAATCAGAATTGATCAAATTCAAAGGATACCAACCCTAGCTATGATACCATACGTCTGCTACCAAGCTTTTGAATTTAAATGCTTATAAATATACAAACATCTCAACCTGACAGCCTAACATAGCCGGGGGCTTGCTTCTACTCATACATCACATGTCCATTAATCTGGTCACACAGCATCACGTGTGATCATGGACCGGCTCACCTGCACCGGCTCCCCTGTTGCCATGACGACAGCAGCGGCCGGAGGCGGGAGGGCGGTGACGGTCTCCATGGCAGCGGGCAGCATCTGGGGGATGGAGAGGTGCAGCAGGGAGAGCGGCGCGCTCTCTTTGGCCTCGTGACTCTGCGGCGCCCCCTTCATGCGGACCCCGGTGTGGACGGACTGATGCCGCCGCAGGTTGTAGTTGTTCTTGAACTGCTTGCTGCAGATGGAGCAGATGTGGGCGGCGCGGGCCGGCCTGGACACCGGCTTCACTGAGGGGGGGCAGACCAAACAGAGTTATCAACAGCAGTGAGAGGGGTTAAAGGAACATTTGGGCATTAATTAATCATTAATTACACCTTCGTTCATCTACGGAACACAAGTTAAGAAATGTGATCGAGAACCATTGAAATTAAAATAAATCATATTTCCATTGATTTATAGTTTGGACAATATTTGAAAAAAATCTCAATATTGAGAAAATCATCTTTAAAGTTGTTCAAATGAAGTTCTTAATGCATATTAATAATCAATAATTAAGTTTTGATATATTTACGGTAGGTCATATCTTCATGGAACATGATCTTAATATCTAATGATTTTTGGCATTAATTAAAAATGATAATTTTGAGCGATATAATGTATTGTTGGTTATTGCTGTAAATATACCTGTGCTGCGTATGACTGCAAAAATCATTGAATAAAGCTGTAATCTTAATTTTCTTCGCGCACAAGTATTCTCGTAGCTTTAATACGTTACAATTGAACGACTGATGTTACATGTTTTAATGACCTTTGATGTGAATAAATCAATAATCGACGAATAAAAGCTGAAGTGCAACCACTTAGCATTTAACGACGCGATTAAAAACTAGTCGAGCGCCATCTGCTGTTAAAAACTAAGCTCGAAATGATCCACGAATCACGGTGCATTATACCGGTAACAATTCTCCCCACGATAACAATTAGTCCTTCTGCGATAATTACGATTAAGTCTAGTTGTTGATATTAGTATGCGCGACTGTGTGGAGCGACATCTCGGAAAGCGGACGAGAAATTAAGGAGTTTATTGCTAAACGAGGAGCCTTGAAATAATATAATTAATACACATGCTATTTCTCCAAATTAACATCAATTGAGTGTTTGAAATAACTTCGAATGATGCATTATATTATTATATACGGTGATAGAAATACCAAGATTGCTCGAAGAACACCGATAAACGATATATGTCGCAATCGTTTGTTTATCTTCCTCAGATTCAGCGATAACTGATACTTTTGTCCATTTTATGGATTTGCGTTACTTCTGCGATACATACGAGGAGTTTCTGCGCAAGAGCGCCCTCTGGCTTCCAGGATGAATTAAACCGTCAAGTAGGAAAAAAAATGATATCTCGATATTTTTGGGGATTTTTTTGATAACGATAATTAGACGATATTTTGCCGAGTGTGTTATTCATTCTGCTGATATCTGACTTCCGTGCACAGCTGCAGTTATGATATTCGTCATATTCCGTGTGCTCAGTTCACATCAGTGATTAATTAATCTTTTCATTTAAGTTTAAATTAGAGTTTTACCTTTTAATAAAGCAATTTTGTTTCTAAAAGTGTACATTTTTTGAGTCAAGTTGTTACATTTAACCAGTCAATTAAGATAATACACATTTATGCTGTTATCAAACAAATGAATCAAAATGAATCTCTGCAGAAGTTGCATCTGAAGGTGTTTAGATGTGTTCACACACCGTTTAATGCAGCTCAGAGGGACATTGAGTGCTTTAACCAGTTACACATGCATCATTTGAGACATTTTAAACATAAAACATTGAATACTGATATTTACAATTATTTAAAAAATGAAAATAGACTTTAAATGTGAAATTAAACCGCCAGCAGGTGGCAGCATGTCACTGTTGATAAGTGAGTCATTGCGACTGAACCGAATCATTTAAACGAATTAATCATTCAGGAACTAATTACTGAGACTGAACCAAATCATTTAACAAATTAATCATTCAGGAACTAATTACTGAGACTGAACCGAATCATTTAAACGAATTAATCATTCAGGAACTAATTACTGAGACTGAACCAAATCATTTAAACGAATTAATCATTCAGGAACTAATTACTGAGACTGAACCAAATCATTTAAACGATTGAATCATTCAGAAACGAATCACTGAGGACTGAACCGAATCATTTAAACGATTGAATCATCCAGGAACGAATCACTGCGACTGAATCAAATCATTTAAACAAATTAATCATTCAGGAACTAATTACTGAGACTGAACCGAATCATTTAAACAAATTAATCATTCAGGAACTAATTACTGAGACTGAAACCGAATCATTTAAACAAATTAATCATTCAGGAACTAATTACTGAGACTGAACCGAATCATTTAAACGAATTAATCATTCAGGAACGAATCACTGAGACTGAACCAAATTATTTAAACGATTGAATCATTCAGAAAAGAATCACTGAGACTGAACCGAATCATTTAAACGATTGAATCATTCAGAAACGAATCACTGAGACTGAACCGAATCATTGAAACGATTGAATCATTCAGGAACGAATCACTGCGACTCAAAACATCGCTGTAGCTGTTTGGAATTATTTTTTGTTGGCGAAATGGAGCAAAAACAGGCAATACGGTGTCTAAAATTTAAGTCTCTTAATATTACCTTATTGTTTATTGAACTGTTGTATAAAATCAATATTACATTTGTATTCATGCTTATTTTGAAGAAAAAAACGTCACCCTTCGTGTGATTTTAACTATATGAAACGTAAATATATACATTTTCTGTAAATATATGAATTTTGCGATCATTCTTAATGCATTTTAATAAACTGAATCATGCAGTGAAAGAACACGCTCTAATTACGCGCGTGCACTGATTAACCCCTTCATTAATCACCACGCAGGCTAATGTATGCATGCACTCTGTAGGTGTTAGTTTGGTTTTTGCAAAATACTCGATATTGTTAAATTGCACATCGTTAAAACAACAATTAAGTTAATAATCGCAGACGATATATATCACACACCCCTACCGTCAATACATTACGTGTGCATTTTTACAACACCCTATTTTGAGTAAAAATACGTGTGTATACATAAGATTCCTTGAAATATCGTCATTGATATCGTTATCACAATAAATACCAGAAATTACGATGATATATCTGTAAGCCCTTCATGCTACAGATTGCGTGGATTTATATCAGAACGAGCTTATTTTTAATTTAACGATGTTTCAAGAATTTCAGGGAAATTTCAAACTTAGTTCTGCAGCTTTAAGGTTTTGCGAAATGCGAACGATGAAATCACGCAAAATCTCCAATAGCGCAGATTCTATTGGATTTCGCCAAAATTATGTTTTCGCCTGTACACACTTTTTGGGACTCTCCAATAATTAAACGGTTTTTGATTAGTGTATTTAAAAAAAAACACGAATCATCTCTAAAAATGTCCACTTCCCCACACGTCGAGGTTTTTCTTGACCACGGCCCCGTTTCTACAGGTAGGGCCTTATAAAAACTCCTAACGAATGCTTAGGAGTACATTTGGTAATGCTGGGTGGGAGTATTTAAATAATGATTATGGAATTATACAATTAATATTGTTTTGAATTAATAAGTACAGTTATAATATTAAATGCTAATTTCTTGTTTCTTTCACATTTTTGACAGTAAAACAGTAAGCTTGAGTCGGGATGCATACAAAATTATATTAAATTAACGTGCAAAATCACATTTTAATATTGAAAATGTATATATTTCAGTGTTTATTAATTAAACGTAGCATTATTATTCTGTGGTATTATATGTAACGGACCAACTTCGGTGATTTAGTGTCAAATTTAATAAAAGTTTCTGTTTCAAGACACTTTGTAACTTTTATTACTTCTAAGTAACATTCAAATTGTATCATTTTTGCGCTTTAAAGTGCTGGAAACAGTTGATCGTCATTGAAAAGTGCTTGAATTGCTCTCTCCAAAGGTTGTACAGACACTGAAATTAATAAAGTAATGCATTCAACTGTTTCTACCACAACACACCATGGTTATAGTTATTTAATATAATACTGTTGACTAATAGGGGTGTCGATGATACGATGCCACGTGTAAAATATGATATCCGTAGTATAACTAGGCACTTTATTTTGGCACCGTCCACATTTTACGCCGGGCAAACACTAATCTGAGCTCTATTGTTGTGCATGGACGAATAAATACAGACATAATTAAATCAAAATGCATGTTTTGGCAAATATGCCTTAACGTAAACATTTGAGAAAGAAAACACATGTTAAACTAATAATAAATCTAATGCGGTCAGAAAAATACAATTGCTCACTGCTGACCAAACCTTTGTAACATTATTAATTATTAATTTATACAGTAAAGACCATGTAGTTATTTTACCTGAAACTGTATTTTAGCCTGAAAAGCGCTGTTTGGTGAACTTGTGTCGTATTTGTTTTCTTCTATTGCTTGTAATTTGTTATCTGTAGAAAAGACTTTAGCACCGAGTCAGAATAGTTTATGTTCGTTATTAATATATAAGCTATTTTTGTTGTTGTGAACGTCTCAATTGAGGTCCAAGATGTGAAAAGTTCATATAAAGGTGTATTTTGGTTTCATTTGTGAGTAGATGGTTGTTTAAAATAGGTATATAATATCGATCTGCATCGAATCGTAGAATTATTTGAGGTATCGGGAAATATCGTATTGCTGGGTATCGATATCGTATCGCGACAAACCCCTAATAATGAAGTACGGCTGAAGAAACACTATATCCTCACCTGGTTCAGGATCCTCATTGAGAGCAGCAGTGTCCACTGTCGACGGGGGCGGGGCTATGTGATCGGGGGGCGGGGTCTGAGGAGAGCTCAGCAGCTCTGATTGGAGGCTCCCCTCCACTGGGGTCTGGGAGGGTGTGGTCTGGGAAAGAACAATCACATAGTACTGAGTTTGAATTCTAAACTTCAGTGTAGCTACAGCTGGGGTACATTTAATGTACACACACACACCTCGTTCAGTCTCACCTGGAAGAGAAAATTGCTCCACGCGGCGTCCATTTTGTTCCACTGTTATGATTATAATCAACTACACAGTCCTGGAGATTAATAACGCACCATAGACGTGTTTTTAAACTAGTCACGCAG
>QVTF01005792.1:0-5000 GCA_003573665.1 Oxygymnocypris stewartii | reverse complement strand
GGTTGTAATCAAATCAAGTCTGTTTTATATCGTCTAAAGGTGTGTTCACACCAGACGCGAATGAAGCGCTACGCGCAAATGATTTACATGTTAAGTCAATGCAAAGACAATCGCGATAGACAATCCTGCGGCGCTATTCGCGTGAATTACACGGAAATGCGCGAATGAAGGAAATTTTACGTGCGAATGAAGCGTGTTTTTCATGCGGAATGAAGCGAATTTTACGCGGAATGAAGCGAGTAAACTCAAAATGTTCAAGCGTCCAACTACGCGCGATTTATTCGCTTCATTCGCATCTGGTGTGAACGCACCTTAAGACTTAAAGGCGAATAAGCCTATATTCTTGGGTGTTTGTTTACAAAAGTGGCGACCGGAGTGTATCCCATTCAGACGCCGCATACACACAACAACCCCGCTATTAATACTCAGGTATTAATAACCATGACGCTAGACCCCTTTGGCGGCTTGGAGAAAATGTGAAAACCCGTCATTAAACAAAAACGAACGCTGGCAATTTCTATAATTAAATGCGAGGTCTGTTCACGGTGCATTTTAATCAAAATGTCAATAATTAGAAAACCCGTGGATGCAATGCTTCAACACTTTAGATGCTAAGTATATGTATATACACACAATAAACAATTCCAATTAGTGCGAGACGGACTCTAAAAAAGCGGAGTAAAAGAAGCTAACACAAGAATGTAACTTCTCACATACTGTTTTTTGCCTGTACTCATGTGGTAGGGAGCCGGATGCGATTATCTGGATGCAGCCGAGGGATTTTGTTAAGACTAGTCATAATAACGAATCAATAATTATAACGACAAGATTGTTCACGTTAACTCAGGATGGATTCTAATGAACTGATTTGGGAATCAAAGATACCGTTTCTCTCTTTATCGTTATATTTATCGCTGTTTGCGTTAATGGGCTCAACGTGACTGGATAGCATATGAATACAAATGTATTTACTATATTAATCTCATGCATTGGAGCAGACGTTAACGTACTGTATTCGTAGTGTCGCGCAAAACACGTACGAATTCTCCACACGTCTTAAAAGGCAGTGGTGGTGTTCCAAGCCAGTTTCCACAGTTTTGTTTTGTACCGAACTAACAACGAGATGAGTACGATGTCCTCCCCGGACGAATTCTGCGGAAAGCCCGCTCCTTAAGGTGCGTTCACATCCAGGCGCGAATGAAGCGTACGCGCGAATGATTTACATGTTAAGTCAATGCAAAGATGCGATAGACAATCCTGCGGCTCTATTCGCACGAATGACGTGATTCACGCGAATTGAGCGCTTGGGGCGTTTGACGCGCGAGTTGAAAAATCAGAAATTTGGCGGGAAATATTCACGCCGCGTTAACCAATCAGGAGCTTGCTCTAGCAGTGACGTTATTACAAGCGGAGGCAGAAAAATCCCAAAACAACAATGGAGTATCTGTTGTGAAGTGAATTTCACGCGCGAATGACGCGAGCAAACTCAAAATGTTCAAGCGTCCAACTACACCGCGAATAAGTAGATTATATCGCTCATTCGCGTCTGGTTGTGAATGCACCTTCACGAGTACGAGAGATGCGATCCAGTTGGAGATGTGCGAGGCGACCGAGGTGCTCCGGCTGAGGCTCCGTCCGCGCCTCCTCCCGGACGCGGTTCTCTGCGCAGCGGCTGAGGGCTGTTCCTCAGGGCCATGAGGCCCGGGCCCCTCACCACCAGCCCTGCTCCGTACACTCCCTGAGGAGCCGGCGGGCCAGGCGCAGGAGGGAGCAGAGCCAGGGACTGAGAGGAGGAGGGGAGGAAGAGGTGAGGGTGCGGCACCGCTCCTCCCCGCTCCCGGTACAGCTGAGGAGGTGCTCTGGTGATGGTAGTGGCTGCGGCAGCTGGTGCCGGCTGTGATGGGAGGACTAAGTGGTGCAGGGCCCCATGCCGTGGACGAGGACGAGGACTCGGCTCTGCTGGGGCCCCTGCGGGAGGAGGGCGGCGGGCGGTCCGCAGTGGCTCCAGTGGTAGCCCTGCTTAGGATGGGCTTTCGGAGGGGATCCCGGTGAGGGCCAGGCTGCTGAAGCCAGACGTAGGCTCTCGGAGTCGAAGGCCTCAATCTCGGATTGCCTGGCGCTCCAGAAGGACCGGATCCGCTCCGAGGCGCTCGTTCTGCAGGACCAGCATCTCCTCCTCGAGCTGGAGAAAACAGAGCCACGAAACTGCTTCGGATCGGTGCAACTAATAATCACTGCAGAGTCGGGTTGTTCACCCAAATATGTTTTACCTCGCCCCTAGAGGCATCCAGGGGCTATACCGATCCTGGCTCTTCCAGCTTCATAATGGGAGTAGATGAGTGTTCAACAAGTAGTCAAATAAAGTGTGCGCATCTGTGCCTCACACGCCAATCCAGGGGGTGAATAAAGGTCTCCCATAAAGCATTTGTAAAACAAATATCCATATTTAAAACAAACAACCTTTTTTGGGATGTATGACGTAGCATTAGCTCAAACGAGTAGTGACGAACACGGAGCGCAAGAAGAGGATAAAACATCCGTTCGACGAGTTAGAAGCACAAAAACAAGGGTTTGTAAATAAATGAATTCTCCTTTCGTAAAGTAAGAAGCTTTGCTTTCTTTGCTCATGCAAAACAACGTTGGTTTGCGCTACAAGAAGACCGTTATTTCACCCCCCTCGGAGCCGTGCTTTATTTGACTGCTCTTGGACTGTTGAAACACTCATCTACTCCCATTATAAAGCATGGAAGAGCCAGGATCAGTATAAACTCTGATTGGATTCGTCTGAGAGAAGGACATGGAACACACACCACACACACCAGTGTTCAGATCTCGGTGTTAACTTTAGTTTGGAGAAACATTAATAAAAACTGCTCTAATATCTTCTGAGGTAGGACACCTGGCATGGTTTATACAGCAGGTGAATAAACATATTTATAAAGCTACTATTGACTTGATATTTGCACCAAGATGATGGTAACGACCCAAGCTAATCCATACATGCAACTAATAATTGAGAAATTAAGTATTTTGAACACATGAAGAAAGCGAGGCATGAAAGCCAAGGCTCCAGCAGATATCTCTCAGTAATTAAAGTAATCCCCTCGTTAATGGATATTAATATGAGCTGCTTCAGTCCCAACACACGATGATCCGAACACACTCTCGACTGGTTTCAGAGAAAGAAAATTAAGCTGCTAGAACCAATCATTTCACTTCAATCCGATAGAAAATAAAGATCGATTTGATCAATGCATGCGATAGTTTCTCCAGCAGGAGGCGTCTCGAAGCGCTCATTACCAACAACGGCTTTTCTACAACGTATTAAACAGTAGCTCAGTACGTCCCCCCCCCCCCGTCGTGTCGTTATATTCTATCACACGTAACTTATTCGTTTTGTCTTTGCATGTATGGATAGCATGGGACGTCACCAACATCTGTTGAAAAAATAAAGACAATAGTAGCTTTAAAATCTATTTATTTACCCGCTGTATACAGTGGATCAAAAAAGTGGCTGTTGTTTTAGGACACCTCTGATGGGCATGTTGTGTCTCTGAAGCACTAGTTACCTGCTGTATACAGTAGTCATGTGGTGCATGAGTGTTATCTACGGCTGTTGTTTTAGGACACCTCTGATGGGCATGTTGTGTGTCTGAAGCACTAGTTACCCGCGGTATACAGTAGTCATGTGGTGCATGAGTGTTATCTACGGCTGTTGTTTTAGGACACCTCTGATGGGCATGTTGTGTGTCTGAAGCACTAGTTACCCGCTGTATACACTAGTCATGTGGTGCATGAGTGTTCTACGGCTGTTGTTTTAGGACACCTTTGATGGGCATGTTGTGTGTCTGAAGCACTAGTTACCCGCGGTATACAGTAGTCATGTGGTGCATGAGTGTCATCTACGGCTATTGTTTTAGGACACCTCTGATGGGCATGTTGTGTCTCTGAAGCACTAGTTACCTGCTGTATACAGTAGTCATGTGGTGCATGAGTGTTATCTACGGCTATTGTTTTAGGACACCTCTGATGGGCATGTTGTGTCTCTGAAGCACTAGTTACCCGCTGTATACAGTAGTCATGTGGTGCATGAGTGTTATCTACGGCTATTGTTTTAGGACACCTCTGATGGGCATGTTGTGTCTCTGAAGCACTAGTTACCTGCTGTATACAGTAGTCATGTGGTGCATGAGTGTTATCTACACGGCTATTGTTTTAGGACACCTCTGATGGGCATGTTGTGTCTCTGAAGCACTAGTTACCCGCGGTATACACTAGTCATGTGGTGCATGAGTGTTATCTACGGCTATTGTTTTAGGACACCTTTGATGGGCATGTTGTGTCTCTGAAGCACTAGTTACCCGCGGTATACACTAGTCATGTGGTGCATGAGTGTTATCTACGGCTATTGTTTTAGGACACCTGATGGGCATGTTGTGTCTCTGAAGCACTAGTTACCCGCTGCTCCAGCAGGGCTCTGCGGATGGACACTCTCTGCTCCAGCTCCTTCACCTCTCTCTCGTGCTGTGTGTCTGTGTGCATCTTGATCTTGCTCTGGTAAGCATTGAGAAGCTCCAGCTCCTGCTGCAGCTGCATCCTCAGCGCCTGATACTCGGCCTCCTGCGTCTCATCCAGCCGCAGCTGCACACAAACAGCCCCGTTTTAACCTCCTAAGCGCATGGTCTAAAGCGCAGGCGCAGAAGTCTCGTCTCTTTTCTCTTAACGAGTAATGCATGTTTCAGCCACTGAATAAATAATGAAAAGATTGAGACTTTATATCTCACAATTCTACACAAAGCTATCAACTTTACTGCAAAATGAAGCACTGCAATGCATTTATTAAAAGTGAATATTAACATTGGCATGTTCTCTATTGAATATAAAACACATTCAGCTGCACTAATATGCTGATTTAAATACGTGTTTTTCAGAGAGTTTTGTTTTGTGTGTCTGTAGAGGACATCGGGACTTTAAAAAGTGTTGTTTTTAATAAAAGACAT
>QVTF01005791.1:0-28413 GCA_003573665.1 Oxygymnocypris stewartii | reverse complement strand
GGGCCACGGTTTAATCTAAAGGTCAGGAGATGTGCAACACATTTACAACTGGATCTTTTTGACACCGATCAACTAAGAACAAGGAAAGTGGCTATATTTTCCATCGGAACACATGTGCTCAAGAGCTGGATGTTGGAAGACTGTGAGAACTGTATGAATTACTGGGTCAGTGACCTATAGAAGTTTCCACAAATAAATAACACTAGGCTAGTTCTCTGTATCCATGATGGCTTATAAAATCATTTAACTAATTTCAATACAAGTTTAAGTTTAATGTCATGTGGTGTAACAGTCATGCACACAGCAACCCCAATTCAAAAGAAGTTGGAACATTTTGTAAAATGCAATAAAAATAGAATTTGTGATTTGTTAATTCTATTGAAACTTTATTTAACTGATAAAACTATAAAGAAATATGTCCAATATTTTCATTGACCGGTGTAATTGGATTTTGCCAATATAAACAAATTTGGATTTTGAGGGCAAATTACAGATTCTTGTTTTGTTTAGTTTTTTTTGCATTTTACAAAATGTTTCTAGAAATTATTAATTTTTTAAACGATCATTACACCCTCGAATACATGTGATTCTTAATTGTTTAAAAAGTTAAAATATATTTCACTTTTAGAAACGTATTTACTAAAATATTGTCAAATACCTTAATGTTTCTTAAGCAGCAAATCAGCATATTAATAATTTCTGAGAGATCATGTAACACTGAAGCTGCTGAAAATTCAGCTTTGCGTCATAGGAATAAAAATTACATTTTAAAATACTTTCAAATAGAAAACTGTTACTTTAAATCGCAATAATATTTCACAATACTATTGTTTACTGTATTTTGTAGCAAATAAATGCACAAATGTAAAACTCATAGAAGATGCATTCAAGTTATTGAATGCAAGAATTGCACTTTAAAATACAATTTTGAATAGATAAGCCGATAAAACAAACAAAATTCATGTCACGACAAAGTCATAAATTCATAATTTGTCTAGCTCTGTATGTTTTCGCCCTTGCCTTAGGAGAGCATAAACAAAAAGTCGCCCAAAGTTAAATGTGTTTTGTTAGGAAGGCCACCCACTGTGAAAAACACCCCATGGTCCTGTCTCATCATTTTGGCATTTATATGACACTAAGGAGGCATTCAGGACAACATCAGACATTTGCTGTAAAAACGGTAGCATTTCACACTGTTTCCGTCAGGAGTCATTTCCTCGATTCCTTCGTGTGTCGCTTGTGACAGTCATACATTCTCAGGCAGGGCCATCCATCATTCTTCCCAGCAGCACGTTGATGGGACCTGTCTTGGATGGGCTGTTTTGCCAACTGTCTGTATTTAACCAGCATGAGGTAAATATTAAGTCAGTGGTGTGACGGGATGCCCCTGGTAAGCGGTGAAGCCGCTACGGGCGAAAGACGAGACGGGGAGCTGTCAGAACAAATGGCCGGACAGAATTCAAGAGGAACTCGAGGTGGAGGAAGCCTCAGACACCGGGGCACTTCATGAGGGTTAGGCAATGACGACAAACACCCCTGCTGGAGGAAATCCTACCTAGTCACCCACCACAGCATGGCTCAGGGTTATTCCGTGTCACAGTCATTTGATAATCACAACGCAAAGGTCTGAGCTCTGCCACAGCATTGATCTTCAATGGCAAACTCTTTTAAATCATAAAACTAAGGAAGTTTTTGGTGCACATCCAGATCTGAATGATGTCAGAATTTGTTTGTTTGACTAGTGCAAAGCATTTGCATAGAATACAGCACCTTTTATTGAGCAATTAATGACATATTTACAATAGAGAAGTGGAAAAAATCGAACACCTTATTAGAAAGTCAAAACCAATGACTTCAGAATGAATAAACAACCGAAATATCAAACAAAATAAAGTAAATATTATATTATATTTATGTCTGCAGTTCTTAGTTTGTTTGTTAGACTGATTAGCCATCGACTACATGGATAAAGTGATATTTTAAAGGCAGCGGCTATTTGTACTAAGTGCAAATAGCAATGGATTCTATTTAAACTAAATACAAATAGCTATATATTCTATTTACACTACGTTAAAATAACAGGATTTTCAGCTATTTATACTAAGTATTGCAAATAGTGGCAATTATGTGCACTTCAGTATTGTATTACAAATACAAATTAGATGAGGTTTATTTGTCACATACACAATTATACAGAGTATAATGAGCAGTGAAATGTGTTCTCTGCATTTAACCCATCCAAGTGGAGCAGTGGGCAGCCGACTGTGCGGCGCCCTGGGAGCAGTTGGGGGTTCGTCCGGGGAGCAGTTGGGGGTTCGTCCGGGGAGCAGTTGGGGGTTCGGTGCCTTGCTCAAGGGTCTCACCTCAGTCGTGGACACTTCCTGCCGGAACCGGGATTCGAACCCACAACCTCGGGTTACAAGTCCAACGCTCTATCCATTAGGCCACGATTAGGTTTTTTTCTTCAAAAAGTGAGACAAAACATTAAACAGCACATTTGTCCTATTTAATGTATGCAATGGTGAAAAAATGCATGTCAAGATACACGAGGAAAAATAGGTGAAAACCCATGTTCAGTATTCGACCTTTGGCTCAGTGTTTCATTTTGTTCAGTTTTGGCCAATAATTTTAATTTCGGTGAATCCCTAAACATATCTACATATGTGTAAAGCCAATATGACAAAAGCGTGAGCTTTATGAATGAAGATGCACATTATGTGATTTTAATTTCAAAGCCATGCTGCTGTCATTATATTTACAATTTATGCTCTATTCATTAGCTTTATTTTACATCAAATGTCTAATAAAAAGGAATAATTTAAATGATATCATTTTTAAATTAAACAACATTTGTTATGTAGAAAGAGTGAATAATAAAAAAAAAAAAAACACGTACCACTTCTGATGTAAACCCCACCCTCTGGATATCTGGATACTGAATACAGAAACATACAGTCAATTCACTGCACACTGTTACAGTGTACACCATGTATTTCATTAGGCAAATGTGTGCATGTGTGAGTGCAAATGTTCAAATTCACTGACTGAGCTCTTAATGTGATGTGATCGTGTCCTGTAGCATTGTTTCCATGACAACCAAGTTACTGATCTCACTCGCTGCATCACAGGCAATGGTCAGAGGTCACAATAAACTCAAAGCAGCAAAAACCTGAACTTTACATCAAACAATATGGTATGTGGTAGCTAAATTATGTTTTATATGATCATTAATGTGTTACACATCAACTTTATGTACGGGTTAGACTCTTAAAATTGTATTTGCACAATATGCTAGCAAAGTCGCATGACAGTAATAATGTTACAAAACCGTAATAATCACACATTTTCTTATAAATAAAGATGTTCACACATCTCCATCTGTCTAGATAATCAGAATAGAACACATGTTACCACAAAAGCTCTGGTAATTAGACATTGATAGTGATTTACTCGACACCTGCTGTACATACTGTTGATTAAGAATGACTAGAAATAAACAGGCATCAGAGATGTGCTCTCGATTCTCACGAGGAGGTCATTCTCTGTGCTGTTATTACATTTTAACACAGTCCAGGTTATTCTTATCTGTCTTGGTATAAAATCTAAGAACACTTCCATTAGAATTGGTCTGCTCAATTCACTTATGCATTGTATTGTATTGCATTATGCTGTTGCTTTGATGATCTTTATTACTCAGTAGATGTTTTTTATTCTTGACACTTTAAAAGTCAATTCTGAAACAAGTGTAACATGTTTAGTTATATTTGAGAATAATCCAGTAAAATATCAGCTTGTAAACTGGTGGGTCACAGAACAGATATAAGTGTATTGCACTGAAAGTATCTGCTCTATAAAGCAGGGGCACAAGAGCCAAATTTCACTTTTTACATGAATAGAGGAACAGATATGCCATATTAAGAAATTAAAAAAAGATGACTGACAAGACAATGAGGGACGATTCTGTGACGAGGTGAAAAGCACAAGTGCCTTGCTAATATTGCTGTTTAATATAAGTGAGTTTGTCGTGTTGTTTTTACATTTTTCATTTCAGGTTGGTCAATGGACAGAACAAGCAGTCTTATGTTTCTTACACGCCAACTTTTCTCATATCTCACAATGTTTTCCTGTCAATTATTTTCTCTTCCAACTTTTTGGAGCCACTGCTTCCCGTGTCACCTCAGAGAAAATGCTCTTGCTGCGTATAGCACAGAACAGTGCTGTCTCCATTCATCTCCATCCGCGGTTACAGTGATAATCGACTTGCAGAGAACAAGATAGCTTCATTCCATGGGCAGGTATTGGACATCACTCAAACAGACAAACTAGCAAAGAGAGGGAACGCATTTGTATAACCAGGTAGAATTAAATTCTTTGACAACAAGGTATCCTCAACATCCCACTCTGTAAAAATGATTCAGACACATTACAGTGATCCACAGACACATGAAAACTACAAGCTCCTCGTAAATGGAGAAGCAGAGCTGTTTGGGACATGATCACTGGCACTAAACTTGGTTGTACATACACTTTACAATCTACAAAAGTTATTTTGCTTCCAAATACTGCTATGTCTAGCGGTATGATAAAAGCCAACGCTTCGGCAGTCTTTTAAATGACCCACAGGCAACGCAAAGTGGAGGAAAAAATGTATTATGGACCTTGACAACAATCCAGTAGACCTAATGGAGCATGCACTGCTTTCCACCAACAAATATATTCTCTGCTAAGTGTAGTTCTACTTGCTAAGCAATGAAAAAATAGGACACCTAAAAAAAAGGAAAAAAAGTTCTTATTCACTCAGACACAATGCCAACGTTAACTTTGTAACCTCATTCATCTTGAGAATTGTTTGAGGTTCAGCGCCACATAAGGAGAGTCTGATTCACCGCTTTAACACTTGGAAGGTGATGACACACCATAGCTACACTCTCTTCCTCTTCCAGTCGCCCACACACACACACACACGCACACACACGCACACGCACACACGCACACACACACGCGCACACACACGCACACACACACGCACACACGCACACACACACGCGCACACGCACACACACACACACACGCACACGCACACACACACTCTCTCTCTCACACACACACACACACAAACACACACACACGCACACACACTCTCTCTCACACACACACACACACACACACACTTACACTCTCTCTCACACACACACTCACTCACTCACTCACTCACACTCACACTTACACACTCTCTCTCTCTCACACACACACACACACACACTCTCTCTCACACTCACACACACACACACATTTACTTAGCTATCTAAATGGGGATATTCAATAGATATATTTTGTTTTTATACAGCTAGAGATAAAAACCCAAACAAAACATTCTGCATTATTACATTTAAAATAGTTTTCGTTTTTATTACTAATTTTATAAATAAAGATGTTTCCAAAATGAAGTTGTCAAATTCGGTTCAAGGCGGTCTACACACACCTGACGAGAAGCACAGCAACACATCAAGGACAACTCACAGGTGTCACACATAAGACACGTCACGTTAGCGGTCCAAAACATTCATCTAATCACCAAACAGGCTTTTACCTTCACTTCAAGAGTGAATAAGCAAAGTGATTTAATGATTTAGCTAATGTGATTCAATGGAAAACTCTGGCTCGGCAGGATTTAGAAAAGCCTCCTGAGCCGGATACCAGTTTGCATACACTCATAGAAAACAATATGTTTGAATTTTAAAGATATGACATCTCTAGTTATCTGGAGTACGGCTGGATGGGTGATATAATCAAACTCGTATATCACGATATGTATAATTGTATTTCACAGTAATGCCATGTATCACAATATAGTTACTTTTGCTTTAAATAATTTTAGCATGACATCAACATTTTTGATACCACAGAAATTAAAAAAAATATTGTCACCAGTGTCATTATCACAAAAAAACTAAAATTCGCCTAGATAAAAAAAATACAATAAAAATAGCTCAAGCTCACTGAAGACAAATAAGAAAAATAAATAACAAAAAAACGAATTACAAGCAATAAGACTACAAATTACAGTAGAACAAATAAATAAGAAATGCTACATGCATTGTATAAAGTAATCAAATATATAAAAAACATTGCATGAATTCTACATTCTATATATATTTCTTCTTATTAAATTAGTAAGAGTTCCTCTGGTGTTGCTTGATTAACACGAATGACAGACTGCAGGAATATTAGACTGCTGTCACTTTAAGAGCTGCCCAGATCCAATATAATGTTTCACGTGTGTTTTCCTTCTCAGCTGCTTTCACTTAACAAGACCTAAATTACTACGTTGACAAGGATACTTGTTCAATCCTCCCGCACCGTCTTCATGTCTCTCTGACAGAAACAGTCTCAGCATGCGCACACAGCAAAATGAGTTCTCTTTCGCTGATGATTGCATCTCAATGGCTTGTTTTTAAATCATAATGCTTAAAAACATGTGAAAATGATACGTTTTCGTGACCATGTAGCACAACAAAATCACATGAGCGTAACCGCAATAGAGGCAATAGTCCAAAATCTCAACCGGTTGATAATTTCATAATGTCTACCGGTATTTGGAATGCACATAAAAAAAATTAACAAATAAACTGAACAAATTTCACAGGTATTTGATTAACAAAAATGTAATAGTCTCTGAACACAGGTGGGGTCAACATCAAAAGTAGTAGTCAGCAGCTGCTTTAAGTATTACAGTGCATCTCATCCTCATTGACTGAAACAGATTTAGCAGTTCTTGCCTGAGATGTTACTCCACTCTTTCACAGAGAAATCTGTAAGCTGGGGGAACACATGGTTACATGTGGTTTGTCACTGCAAAGAAAATCAGCTGTCCATGCTTCCTCCCTGTAGCACCGTCTTAGCATTAGCATACAGTGCTGTTTATTACTGAGCCCACATCTGCAATCCTCATGTCTCCCTGCAGCTGCACTATGACATGTTCACACAGGTCATCAAGAACCGGACATCTTTCTCCTGGGGTTTTTCAGAGCCAGTACAAAGGTCTCTTTAATGTCCTAAGAGTTACTGTGACCTCCGTAGCCCACCTGGAAACTGTAAGTGTTTCTATGTGCAGTAATTGAAAAAGCATGGAAAACAACCCTTCCCAATAAAGATTTGCAAAGCGTATTTGGATTTTACAAAACTATCTTTAAAATACAGTATCTTGATGTTTCTTGTTTTTACCGAGTTCTTCCAGCTGATGAATGATAAAAACATTGACAGCCAATTAAAATACAAAAGACTTTAAAGAGAACAAAAACACAGCAGGTACTTATAATTAACAGAACGTATCGTCTACAGTGATCTATCACGCCACATTAAAGAGTGACAAACAGTATTTATTGCTTGAATTTCCTAATAAAATGGACAGAATTTGAAATTTGACTTTGTTTCATATCAAAAGTGACAACGCTCAAAGCTTAGCCCATTGCCATTCATTGGATGGGAGGCTCACTATAGTCATGCATCAACCAAAAACAGAATCGATTGGGATTTAAGACTCGATATTGGTTCATAAACAAAATGAGAATCTATTGAAATAGAGAATTTGTTGGGTTTTTTGCCCAGCTCTGGCATATTTTGTTGTTTTTAGGTGTTGAACGTGAAAAGTGAAGCACGGTCTCTGTTCGTCTATTCTCATCATAAATGTGACCCTGGACCATAAACCTGTCATAAGAGTCCATTTTTGGAAATTGAGATTTATGCATCCTCTGAAAGATGAATAAATAGTCTTTCCATAGATGTATGGGTTGTTATGTTAGGAAAATATTTGGCTGAGATGCAACTATTTGAAAATCTGGAATCTGAGGGCAAAATATTGAGAAAATCATATTTAACATTTTTCAAATTAAGTTGTTAGCAATGCATATTACCAATCAAAAAAATAAGTTTAGATATATTTACAGTTGGAAATTTACAAAATATCTTCATGGAACATGATCTTAATATCCTAATGATTTTTGGCATGAAATAAAAATCTATAATTTTGACCCATACAATGTATTTTTGGCTATTGTTATAAATATACCCCAGCGACTTAACACTGCTTTTCTGCTCCAGGGTCACATATAAATAAATGCATATATGCTCATCCTGTTCATTATTAAAAATGAAATTGTGAAAAAAAAAAAAGCCATAAATGTGTTATAATAATTAAAACATGAAAATTAAAATGACTGTTAATAATAGATTATGACCGAATTCTTTCAACTCAATGACAATGTAGACTACATTTTGATGGACAATAGTGTGGACCAACCTCTGCTGTGGACACTAACATAGTTATCGCTCATGATGTAAACAGGTCATAAAATAAACCCTTGTAGAATTAATAAATCTGTTGAGTAGATTGTATATCTCTCCTGGCTGTAAATCTAAGACTACAGTAAATCAGCTCTTTCCAGACTGTCTGCAGCTTTATTTGGAAAAAATAAAACCACAAGGGCTAGGAGTTACCAATTAAACTAAATAAATCACCTGAAATTAAGAGAATGTCATTAATAAAATGTACAAAAGTCATTAAAATGACTAGCCACCTCTGAACCCTAATTCATTAATCGTTAGGTGTGCTTTCATATGTTCCACTAAAGCTTAATTTTAGCTGTATTCACTGAGAGATTTAGCATGTATGAGTGTAAGGTGAAGTAGCATTATGCCCAAATTACAAACATCGGAGGCGAGATACAGGAGGACACCTGCTGCTCTGCTTCCCAGAATCCTCAGTGCTGGATTACTTCTGTAGCTCATCTACATATACATCAGTAATCCTGTTTCTGCTTCGACACACACACACGCACACACACACACACACGAGCTGGCTCATATACAGCTAAACCAGAAAACATGCATTCAAGAACACATGATCCTGTTTTAACGTTGAGCAGCAGGCAAAAAATGCAGCCAACAGCCAATTAAACTAAACATTTAGATTTGTTAGCACATATAAATGTATATATAGATATATATGTGTGCAGGATTTCTGAATCCAGCTCTGTAAAAAACCATCTACAACCGTCCACAGCACATGGATGAATACAGCAGAACATGAGAAGATAATATCAGCAGCCACAGACAAACTGCAGCAAACACAAATGTTGCTCCACTGGCATCCTATATTTCATCTCCCAGGGTTGAAACAGTCACAGAAGAAGTACAAAATGAGAAAACGAATACTATACCCTGGAGCACGAAAAAACACCAATAACTAACATCACAAGTTGAATAATGAAACCGTCATTGTTTCTTTGGCTGTTTTTTATTTGGCAGGGATAAGGGGATGTTCTTTGGCCCCATCTATCGCACTCCTGTCTGTGTTTGAACACTCTAGTGTGCACTTTTATAAAGAGCTTGAGTTTTCCAGACTGTCAGTATAGCCATAGCCAAAGGATGCACTCTGGAGCGTGACAGGCTGACTAGGTGCTCTGAATTGTTGACAAGGAAAACGTTGTTTGCTTCCGGTGTTGGACAGCATGAAATAAATGGAGGTATTTTGCGGCAGAGTAGCATTTCGAGGCTGTCCGAGTCGGGTGGGTGAATGTGGTCTGGCAGAGAGACACTGAGATGACTACCCTTGGGTGGTACGTAATGTTCTCGTGACATTTTAACTGATACACACTGAAACATTAGGACATCCGGAGGACACTTTCTTGTTTCCTTACATCCACTTTTGATGGCAAGAAACTTGATGTTACTTGAATAAACATTTAGAGTTTTTGGCTATTTTAAAAATGAAACATGGCTCTTTTTATTTGTTTGTTTCATGCTGCTGATTAATCTTGAAGGTATCACTCCAGAGCCCGCTCCAATCCGGGAACTCATAGTGTCCACCCCAGAGCCCACTCCAGAGCCCGCTCCAATCCAGGAACTCATAGTGTCTACCCCAGAGCCCGTTTCAGTCTGGGAACTCACAGAGTCCACCCAAGAGCCCACCCCAGAGCCCGTTTCAGTCTGGGAACTCACAGAGTCCACCCAAGAGCCCACCCCAGAGCCCGTTTCAGTCTGGGAACTCACAGAGTCCACCCAAGAGCCCACTCCAGAGCCCGCTCCAATCTGGGAACTCACAGAGTCCACCCAAGAGCCCACCCCAGAGCCCGCTCCAATCTGGGAACTCATAGAGTCCACCCCAGAGCCCACTCCAGAGCCCGCTCCAATCCGGGAACTCATAGAGTCCACCCCAGAGCCCACTCCAGAGCCCGCTCCAATCCGGGAACTCATAGAGTCTACCCCAGAGCGCGCTCCAATCCAGGAACTCGCAGAGTCCACCCCAGAGCCCACTCCAAAGTCCGCTCCAATCTGGGAACTCATAGAGTCCACCCCAGAGCCCACTACAGAGCCTGCTCCAATCCGGGAACTCATAGAGTCCACCCCAGAGCCCACTCCAGAGCCCGGTCCAATCCGGGAACTCATAGAGTCTACCCCAGAGCCCGCTCCAGTCCGGGAACTCGCAGAGTCTGCTCCAGAGCCCATCCCAGTCCAGGAACCCAAGGAGTCCGCTCTAGTCCGGGAACTCCCGGAGTCCGCTCCAGAGCCCGTCCCAGTCCGGGAGCCCACAGAGTCCGCTCCAGAGCCCTCTGCTGGCCAGGAGGCCGTCCCTGAACCGCCCAAGCTCCTTGCCCTGCCAGCTCCACCTATGCTCAAGCTCCCTGTCTTGCCGGCCCCATTTAAGTCTCCTTTTAGGCCGGAGCCCCCCTGGCCTGTCCCTCCGGCCCCGCCCTGGGAGGCTGAAACTAATCTCTCTCTGCTCTTTGTTACAGTTGTCCCTGAGTGGCTGAGAGGGTTTTCTGTTCCACCAGTGTTGCCTAGCAAGAGTCCGGCTCGGCTCTGGATGCTCGTCTGGGTTCCTGTTTGGCAGGAGCCTCATTGGCTCACTCCTCTGGCTCCATCCTGGCTAATAGCTGGGGGTTCTGTATGGTTGGGGCCCTGCTAGGTTGTCCTGCTGGCCCCACCTAGGCCTTCCACCCTGCCGGTGCCGTCCCTCCCCCTGGTCCACCTAAGTTCCACCTCCCTCCTGAACTTTTATGTTTCCTGGTGGAGCGTCTGGTATCCGCTCCATAAAGGGGGGGTAATGTCACGATGGTTGTGGTGCCCTGGACTCTGTTTTCCATAGTCCTTTGCTTGTTTAGTCTGTTCTGATCATTAGCACCTGGTCATTTAGCTCATTATACCTTTCTACTTATACCATGCTCATTCTATCTGTTGTTGCTGCAGTATTGTTTGGTCATGTTGGGTTTTTCTCTTCCATGTGTCTTGTTCCATTCTTTCTTACGTTTTGACCTGTTTTTGATTATTTTTTACACTAAACAAACTGCACTTGGATCTAACCTTGTTTTCTCCTGATTCCCCGTGACAGACTGCTTTTGTGCTCCAGGGTCACAAATGTCTCAGTGTTTGTTTGGTACAAAAGCCGTCCCTTGGCAGTAACCTTTCAAAGGGTACACGTTTGTACCTTATTAAACCCCAAAGGGTGCATACTAGGACCTTGGATCTTCTGAAAAGGTGACACTGGAATGTACATTGGATGTCAAAGGTAATCAAAACTGCTTGGTTACTAACATTTCTTAAAGTATTTTATAAATAAAAAATAAAAAAAACCCGTCTTTTAAGGGAAAAACACACTTCCAATCGAAGTGAGTGGGACTGCGATCTTCTGTTAAAACTTTGTTTTTATTATTATTTAAAAAGCCTTATTCTTACTGTTTGTCTTGTGCCTACAGTATACTCCCGAAACATATTACATTATATTATTAACCCTCGTTTTTGGCTTTTTTTTATAAAAATTGAGGGACAGAGATGGATTTTTGTGGTAATCAAGATTGTGCCACTAATGCAGTTGACTGATCTTAAAATGTACTGAACCCAGAATATTCATTTCATCTGTGTGGACTTTTATAGTTAAATTAACTAATCCTATAGTGAATTTAAATCAGCACTCATTCAGTGAGTTTTCAGATATTCATTATGTAATGTCAAAAAGGTCTAATTGCAGAAATGAAATGCATCAAAACGAAGTGTTTGTGATCTTGAACAGCATCTTTCATCTACATGCACTCATATTCATCACTCTTCCTTTAATGCAAGTTGATATTCTGCCATCTAGTGGCACAAGCATTATTTGTCGTCTTACATGCCTCTAAGAATCTCCCTTAGTCATAAATAAATAAATATCACCGGAGAAGGTCTGGCTTTGAATGTATTGATATTTTAATCCGATTAAATCCCTCAAAACCAAATCCATCCCTCAGTATAAAAAAAACTAACCTCCATCATAATGAGAGGATAGTGAGAAAAAGTGCTGCTCCCTTAGACCGAAAGCATTTGAATGTTGGAGAGTAAATAATGAACGTTTGGGGACCAAACTTAACTCCCACTACATCCACATATTTCCCATCACGCTGCTAAAAATACCATTCTTAACTTGGTGTAATTTCAGTGTCTTACAGACGGCTGTGTGCTAGATAACAGTCCCAAATCACTCTGCTGGTCCAGTGGTGGCACTCTCTCCTCTCCATCGAGGTGTGATTTACCCCACGTGAAAGCATCCTGACAGCCTCGTCCATCATCACACCTCTGTGACCAAATCTATAGGATGCTCAAATCTCCTGGTCCCCGGCTCATTCGTTCTTCCCATCCCTCCATCCGCAGGTGAGGCTGAAGACTGTATCGCTCAGTCCTCTGAGAATTACATCCCTGACAAACATGTGTGTGCAGAATACGGGCTCTCGGGTTGTTAGATGCTGGTGTTCATTAATTAGCACGGACTTCAATTATGTGAAATAGCACCTACGGCTGCTTTTAATTTAGATGAGATCTGCTGCGCAAACACATCCAGGGCTAGTGGCACGTAGTTATTGCAGCTACACTGAAACATTTATTCTTTTAGCAGATGCTTTTATCAAAAGCAACTTGAAACAAAGCATGAAAACGCAATGAAAGGGAGCAGAATAAAGCAAAAAAAGTGAGTGGATGCTATTCAAGTTCATTTGAGAGTCTATCAATATGCCTATTTAAGCCATTAGATTAATGCCATTCAATACCGCAGCGCTCCAGACTGCATGAAATCCACTGATTCACGCTTGCCTCTATGTAAATGCTTGGTGAAATACTGCAAGGATTAAGTATCTGAAAGTTTGTAAATTCAAATTGCCATTTGAAAACTTCTTTTGAAAGCTTTGGGAGTTTTAGCTGTGGAGGGAGTGGAGCTGTTGATTATTTTACTTTCGTTTTAATTGCATCAATGAGCATTGAGCTGAGAATTGCACATGGCATGCAGCTGCTGTGTGGCCAGGGGGCAGCATTTATTTATTTATTTGTACTATTGTCTGTGTGCTTTCTGGAGTGCAACACACACAGTATTCCCTGCTCGTCCTGTAACATGTAGACAAATGCGATTTTTCAGGTTATTGCAGGGGGCAAGAGTTTATGCTTTTTTAAGCAGACTCTTCTTGTTTGGTTTAGTAGCTAAACAATTCGGCTAACAAAAAACGTGTGACTAAACGTTGACCCCGTTATTCATGATCCATTCGATTTTAAACTATATTAAATCTCTTAAACGCTATTTACTCATTATAAAATCTAGCACTGTAATATAATGAAGTTTTGCTAAGTTGCTTTCAAAAAAACATACGCAGCTGTTTTGAATGGCTGTGAATAGTCAAGTTTGAATGGCAATCTATTTTTGATGTCCATGTCATGGCATAGTTATTCAATCTACCAGCAGGGACTAACTAGCCAAACTCTAGTCTTGTATAGCCAGACCTTTAAATAGCGTTTTCTGAGATATACCACAATGCAAAACCATGAACAAAAATAATAATCACGGATTGATCACAATGCAAAAACACAGGCAAACTAGAAAATGTGCTTTACCCAGACATAACTCAAAATTCAATGGACCGTTTTGCTTGTGGATATTTCCTTTTCTTATTACTATGTCCCTCAAACAAGATTTGATGTCACTATACAAGTCCAGAATGTATTTCATCCTCAGAAACTCTGCTGTATAAACTTGCTACAGTTCCTGACAAACTAATAAATAATAAACCGTGTATGAAAGTCAGGCTATATGAGATTAGAACGTATCATCTGTTTGTCCAAGCAATGGAAAACAGGAGAGTGTCGTTTTGAACAAAACTAATGTGCAAAGCTCAGTTTACAGTATAGCTCAAACTTCATAACTACCTCCATCGCCACAAACTGATACTGCAAAGAACCAGCAAACAGCAGTAAATATGGTAACACTTTATTTTAAGGTCCAAATCTCACTATTAACTATGACTTTTGCCTCAATAAACTCCTAATTTGCTGCTTATTAATAGTTAGTATGGTAGTTTTTAAGATTAGGTGTTAGGGATGGAGAATGTGGTCATGCAGAATATGTGCTTTATAAGTTTTAATAAACAGCCAATATGTTAATATTAAGCATACAAGTTCATAAAGAGAAATAGTCCCTATAATAAAGTGTCACCCCCCCCCACACACAGGATGAAATGATCACTGAATGTTTAAAATGTCACTTTTAGTCATTTCTGTATTTGAAAATGTTGTCATTTATGTAAAAAATAAATAAAATGAAATAAATTAAGTGAATTATATATAAATGTACGCAATTTGATACTTTAGTTAAATGGAATAACAAATAATAGAAATCGCAGGGATTCTGATTAAATGATTGCACTCAAGTAACCTGTTGTTTATGCCGAATACTGAAAAGTATGGAAATATACATCTAATGCATGGATTTATTAAATAACAACTGCATATTTAAAAAATAAAAAACATAAGAAACGACATGCCAGTGTGAACCTTCCACAAACCCCCTATGACTGTTAATATCCAACATAAAATCACTATTATCTAAAAAGCTATAGTCAAAATCCATCTTAGACCCTTTGTATATTTTTCTCTTCATTCGGGCCAACGCCACAACTTCACCTGCCTTCATTAAAAGAGTTTGTCAAATTAATACCTCAAATTAAGATTGCTGAGGTTCTGCTGAGGGGCTTAGATAACTGTATTACCCAAAGTAGAACATCTGATCAGGGTAATTACGCAATGTTAATTATGGCTAATCGTTAATTATGGGCACCCTTGCTGGTTCAATCTTAAAGTCAAATTGCGCTGAAGGTGTGGCGATTGGTTTGGCGAATCTCCATCGAAAGCGGTTTTCCAGCACACTCAGCACTTCACCTGCTGAGGAAGAGAAGAGAGAGGCTATTTTCATTATGTTGGTTCTGCATGTCTAATGTGCATCATTTTACCTTCTGAGGAATCCTGGAGTGTGTTGCCAGGCAACCTGCACATGGTATGGAGCGCATATGGAGGTTCTGTGTATAATAATCCAAATAAGCCGAGAAGTCAACAGTGCGACACTTTCAGTAAATGAACAAATCTGGAGCAGAAGCTCCTTTGGTACGTTTAAACCACGTCGCTGCTAAACACGAACATAGCTACAAGAAGGTATTTTTGAGAGTGCATCACATTATTTAAAGGAATAGTTCAGCCCCCCCCCCCCCAAAAAAAATTCTTTTTAAATCCTGTTATCAGTTATTTATCTTCGTGTTCGTCTTCCAAACCCATTTATTTTGGGAAATATTGTACTGGTTGCTCTTTTTCCTCCATGCAGTTATTGAGGATTGAGGGCTTCAAGCAGGTTGTAAAAGCACCATAAAAATAGGCCATATGACGTGTTTGACTACAACCCATGCAACAGTGTGAAGACCAAACCCAAACTCCAATCATTCCTCCCTGCTGTGACCAGGTCATTGAGCTGGTTTGTGAACTTGAGAACAAGATCAGTCAGATTTGAGAATGAATCATGTGTAACGTATTGTGAAATAAATCAACCAAATCATTGAAAGGATCTGATTCAAAATAAGGAAACGTTCACAATTTGACTATACTTGTTCCAGGAACTAATACATGCATCTCCACTTACAGCAATTGCATAAAAATGATATTTTTTTATAATTGATTAAAAGTATACACTACCAATCAAAAGTGTGTGTCAGCAGGAGGGAGAAGTAGAAGCAATAAATACTTTTACTTTTAGGACATATTGATTTTTTCATGTAAACGCAGTAAAGACATTTATATTGATACAAAAGATAAAAATATGCTGAAAAATGCTGTTCTTTTTTTTTTACAAAGCATCATGAAAATATGAAGCAGCACAACTATTTCCAACTTTGGTAACACTTTATTTTAGGGTCTCTTAACTAGTTGCTTATTAGCATGCATTTTAATAGAATATTGGCCATTTATTAGTAGTAATTAATGTCTTATTCTACATCCCCAATCCTACCCAACACCTAAACTTAACATCTACCTTACTAACTATTAATAAGCAGCTAATTAGGAGTTTATTGTCATAGTTAATAGTGAATAAGTGTTCCCCCAACTAAAGCATCATGTGATACTGAAGACTGGAGTAATGATGCTGAAAAAAAATCAGCTTTACCAACATAGGAATACATTATATTTCAAAAGACACTCAAATAGAAAAGTTATTTTTAATTGAAATAACATTTCTAAATATTAATGTTTTTACTGAATTGTATGCAGCCTTGGTGAGTTGCCTTTCAGCACCATTAAAAATCGTACAGATTCCCAACTTCTAAACTTTTAATTCAGTCATTCTATGAAATAACCAACTATCAACCCACTGCAAATGTGACAAATGTTGTGCAAAACCAAAATACAATCTCATGCACAAGACACCTGCAGGTCTTAAATGATGAATTGTGCAAGAATCACAATAGGTTACACAACAGAGAGCACATGAATCCAGTAAGAAGTTTAACTCAACCCGAAAGCATCGCACTCAGTTCAATAGTTGAAGCAGCAGAGAGACGGAGACGTTGGAGGATGAACATCATTTTCAGCTTTTAACCACGTTCCACAAGGACCAGCTCAAGGAGAGCTCCATTGCCTGCCAATTGCATGCATTTCCAAATGAACAGAGTTTTGTCAAAATTTGGCAGAGAGTCAAAGCGATGCACGGGGGTTAGCGAACGCTCGTCTCTGAGAGCTCCCGGTTCACACCGAGCGGTGACAATCTGGCCACGTCTCATCCGTCACTCTCCCGGGGAAGAAATGAACCAGCCTGGGACACTAGCAGATTGCTGGAAGCTGTCCAAATTAATTATAAGGCCTCTCCGAATACAGAGAGCTGACTAGCCTGTGTGCGTCTCTCCCTGTGGCAGAGACAATCGCTCTCGAAGCTGGCAGACGCGTTTATCGAATCGTCTCAGAAGTCCTGCATTGCATGATTTATAGAAGATAATTTCAGACCTTACCTGCTGAATGTGTAAACATCATCAGTCAGTCCTTTCCAAGCTAACAAATAGCTGCCATTTAAAAATATGACAGACTATTAGCATAGAGGCATGAGCTAATACTGTGGATCATAGCCTAGAGAGAAGTGAGTGGAATCTGACTGTAATTGATGAAGTGAACTTGTCAAGATGGTTTAAGTCTGTAACTGACAACGGATCTGCATACACAGACCTTAGTCGGGATAGACAGCATACTTAATATGACACAAATGACAACGAGACCGTGAAGGATAGAGGTAACAGTCAATGAGCTGGACTGTTGTGTGTCTTAGTGTAGGTGACCAGACATACAACATAATACATTTCTTCCTGGAACACTCTAAACATCAAGTCCTATAGGTAACGAGTTAATTGAAAAGAAACTAATTGTGACCTAGGAGCTTAATATTGCATGTCTGTTACTCAAAGCATCAAACTGAACTTGGCATCTACCTTGACTAAGGTTTATTTAAATATAAGATCAGGACTGATGGTGAAAACAGTGGTAATAGATACACCAATCACATCAAATCCCCATTTATATATCCAAGTTTGGTGGGTAAATATCATATTCAGAATTAACACAAAGGTAGCCAGCCACACACTGAATCCAGTACAGACTGAAAAACACTTTTTATTTTATCATTTGCATCGTGCGGAGTTATAGACTATACTTTCATGAATCATTTCTATAGTTTTTAACTAAGAGATGTGTTTTGAAAGTGTTGCCTCTCTAACTTACATTTCACTGCTGGTTATATTCTGTATAATTGTGTATGTGACGAATTCAAATCTTGAATCTTGGGTTATGATATTTAAAGGGACAGTTCACCCACAAATTAAGATTCTGTCATTAATTACTCACCCTCATGTCGTTCCAAACCCGTAAGACCTTCGTTCATCTTCCCAGATTAAGATATTTATGATGAAATCCGAGAGCTTTCTGACCGTACCATAGACAGCAAGGGTGCTACCATGATCAAGGTACAGAAACGTAGTAAGGACATCGTTAAAATAGTCCATGTGACAAGTGGTTCAACTGTAATTTTATGAATCTACGAGAATACATTTTGTGTGAAAAGAAACCTAAAATAACAACTTTATTCAACAAATCCTTTCCTCATCACCTTTGCTGTATAACCCCCTATGGGGAGTCAGAGAGCTCTCGGATTTCATTAAAATATCTTAATTTGTGTTCTGAAGATTAACGAAGCCTTATGGCTTTAGAACATAATGAGGGTTAGTAATTAATAACAGAATTTTCATTTTTGAGGGAATTATCCGTTTAAGAAAAATTGTAGCACTCCAAAAACGAAAAAATATATAATTTCACTGCAGATACTTGAACAAAGTTAGCTAGCCGCACACTGAATCCAATACAGACTGAAAAAGTCTAGAAAAACATTTGTAAAAGTCATTCCATTTAAATGTTTGCATTAAAAAAACGTGCCTTATGAAGTTTGTATGTTTCCTGTCTAGCGTTGCAAGTATGAAATAAATAAATACATAAATTCAGATCAGCGCAAAAGGGAAGAAAAACTTACCTCCACAGTAAACTATAGCCTGGACTGATGCATGCCAGTCTTTGTATTTGTGTTTCTCTGCAAAGCGACACAAACCGCAGCTGAACATTGCTTCAGCAATTCAGGGCAGACAAATGAAAAGTAATTGACTCAGGAGCTAGAAATCAGACCCAGAGGAGAAGGAGTTATCGTTCTGAATACTGATCAGCTTATGTGATTGACATCTAACAACACAGAAAACAAAGCCCAAAGCGCAGAGGGTTTCATCAGCAAGTGTGGAAACATTCAAATTGTTACAGACAGCTAGGGGAAAATGAGTTGGACGTTGTGGTCCTCTCTTGGGATGTAACTCAAAAAATGAGAACTCTAGCTAGAAATCAGAGATAAATGCATTTCCCTTTCAAGGGAACTCTGTTGCGTCAGATTTCTAACGCTTTGGGAGCGCCTTGCGTGATAAGTCTTAAAGCACAAGTGAAGTCAATCAAAGGTGTAATTGGGACGTCAGAGCGGGTGACGTCACGAACCAGGAAGCTATTAAGCCGGCCCAAACGAAGCTGTCTTTGGCTTTTTGTGTCTTCACAAGCGCTCTGTGTGAATCTGTCTGTCATATTTGGTGTTGTCTGTCAATATTCATTGCAGTACTTATGGCGAGCAAGCAACAACAAGCTTTTAGGATGTGTGTTCACCCCTGCCCGCGTTATTTAATGGGTGGGGATACACACATTCTATGTGTTGCTTGTTTGGGAGAGGAGCATGCATAGTCAGTGCTGGCTGTGAGCACTGCGATATGCTTCCCTTACGGACACTCCGATCCCGCCTGGCGTTCTTTCGCGAGGACGCTCAGGCTCGCGCTACCCAGGGCTCTGGTCCCGCTGCTGCTGATGCACAGTGTAGGCTACAGTCCTGGGGTTCGCAAATGGATCTGTCAGCAGAGGAAAAGACGGGCGCTGCCTTATCTCTGGCTTCACCTGACAGATTCAGTGCTTCGTATTTCTCCCTCTGGCCTCTATGGCGGTGCTGTGAATTTGGTTGTCGAGAGATTTCAGGAATCAGCTAAGCAAGCGGCTGCATTCCAGAAACTCCTTCCCCGCCGTATTCATATCTCCAGGGCTGCTGAGGCGGGAGCAGCACCAAACACCTAAATCCAGCTCCTCCCACTGTGCCACACAAAAGCAGAGCGTTGCTTATCGTGCTCCCCCACATAAAAACTGGGGACATGGTAAACACACTCAACCGCAGCCTTCAAAGCCTAAAACGGATCTGAGGACCCTTATTAATTCTAAGAAGGCTGCGGGGAAAAGGTCCTGACGCCCGAGGGCTAGGGCCAGTGAGGACTTCCCCCTCAAAATAGAGCGGTTAACACCTCATTTTACGGTGCCCGTCTCCCTTCAATGTCCTCAGGGGACCGGTCTGCCAACCCTGCCACCTCGTGTGCCTCAGGGCGCAGCGGTCTCCGGCGAGCGCATTTACTTCTCTGCGGTTCAGTTTGTTTCTTGGCAGGCCAATCGATGTTTAACTTGGTAACCATGTGAGTGACTACCTCCAATAGCTCCTCATATTGTGGGGATTGAATGGGCGAATAGTCAGCGCTTTCCACATCTACCCGATAGGAGATACAAAGATAGGAGAAGCACCGAGCCCGCTCTCCGAGGGGAAGAACCCACAGAATGGGCTTCCGATCCCAGAGAGCGGGGAGTGGATCTGGCAGGTGAGGGAGTAGACAGGGAGTCGCCCATCTCCATTCCCTCCGCCAGATCTAACTGCGAACCCCACGAATGCAGGAAAAAAATATATTTATCTTTGAATCATACAAGAGACTATTTTAAAAAATGCTGATTCATCCAGTAATGAAACAAGTACATCTTGAGTGAGTCATTCATTCATAAATTACATGTGATTTTGTTTAGTAGTCTAATGTTTTTTCTTCAGAATAGTGAGAGAATCACAACTTCCATTGAAAAAAAAAAAAAAAAAAAAACTACAACTCAATTTATCCAGATTCATGCCGTTCTATTTTGCACACAAGCAGCTCTCAAAGAATACAGTTATGTGACCTTTGATTTTGTTCATGGTATTCAGCAGCAATTAAATGGTTTTAAAAAAAGGGATACAATATAAATGTTTGATATAATTTATTAAATCGCATTGGAATCTAAACTGGGAATCGATAATCAGAATTGATACAATTCAAACAATACAAAACCCTACAACAGATGCATGCTTGATATCTGGGGCCGGAGTCTGGAGAAAATAAATGAAATATTTACTTCTGGAAAGGAACCAACCATTGGAATTTTTTTTTTATATGATCATTTATATTAAATGATGCAATCTGCATATTAAAATTGCAATGTATCGGTGTTTAGTAAGTGTCTTTTCTCACAGACCAGCATTTATATTCTGTCAGGAATAAGCCATGTGCCCAAAACAGATTGTTTTGCTCAGTAGCCTGCCAACACAACCACCAAGAGACTGCATGAGCTGAGAGAAAGCACCGGGTTCTTGCATGCAATGATAGAATTGGCCAATTTCACCCTCCCGCCCTGGGCAGTGTTTACACCTCTCGTAAATGACAATGGAAGAGGCTAATTAAAATGAAGGGAACACTTAAAAGTGTTGTTTGTTCTTTTGTGTTTTAACAAAACCGAACTCAATCAATAAAGGAAATTTGCACGGCATAGCATTAGAAAACACACTCTCAAAGACTGGTAGATTATAAGTGTTGGGTTTTCCACTGTTGGCATGTAAATTCAAGAGTGAAATGATTCTACACTACTCAGATAAACTGTACTGATTCAAAGTAGGTCAAAGGCTCAAAATCATCACTTGATTCAAATGTTGAAACGCATGACTCAACATTTCCTCAAACATTGAGGTAAATAAGATGTCAGTTCTGTGACAGAGGTCTCAGATTTACCCAGAGGGATTATGGGAAAACACTGCCTCCATATACCTCTCCACATTCATCTGTCCTAGAGAAAATTGGCTGCCAGCAGGGTTGGCAAGGATCATCCTGCTGTAAATGAAGACTGAGCCAACATAGACGGTCTGTCAATTTGGCCCAAGCATCTTGGGACCTTCCGGTCCCCAAACCTGTCCGCTCCAATCCTCACCACTATTAAAAGTATTCGCAATTCAACTACGGCCAAGGGAAATATTTAACCGGAGTGCTGTCAAAGCAGAGCCGTTTTTATGTTAGCATATGAAAATTAAACACTTCCGCTCCTCCAGAGCCAAAGATGAGAAAGTTGAAGCCATTTACCGAAGTGGAAGCAGCAAGGCGCAGAAACCGTGTGGTTTGTTTATTAGAAGAATAGTACGGGTCGACATTCCCATCAGTGGATTTTACATCTCACGCAGATTAATGTTCCTCTTGTGCGTCTGCATCTTCATCATTTCTTGCGGCTGTTTGTAAACAGAAACAAAGAGCTACTTGATTTCCACAGCTGAAGAAATAGCAGTCATCTCAAGCACTGATATAAAGAGTGCTGTAATAATTGAAGTGCTTTGTACGCTTTGACGAAACCAACCACAAAGAGTACTGGCTGTTGGACACGCTGGCAGCAGGGGAACAATCTTCTATTCGTCTTGATTTGTGTAAACCCATTACCTGACAAACCTCCTGGACCAATTGAGATCAATGGTTTAATCCAAATGCTAAGTGTTCCTCGCGTGTTAATAATTATGGCGGTGAGGTGTCATTATGTTCCTGTAAGGCATCTCGAGGGATCCGACTACAAATGAGAAAGCTTCGTCTCAATTATGGGCATTTAAACAGGGGGTGTTCGAGATAAAAATCACCCTAAAAATATACAGACAAACAAATTGCATAATATCAGAGGTAATGCATCAACAATCCTCTGAAAAGCCTGCCTCCCACGATGTTTAATTTTCATAACTGCAGTGGATAATTTCACATGCTTTTGTTTAAAATCTAATATGGTTGAAAATTACCTCCAGTACATTCATTTTCCCCCAACCCTTCCTGATAAATCGTGCCGTTTGAGATGAGAAGAAACAGGTGGGTTTTAAACTGAGATGACTAGTGCAAGTCATTTCCATTTTGAGAGGTTTCTTTATTGCTCTGCGTTTTGTTACATCTGTTTTCTGCCATGCTCCTTCACCTTCCCTGATGTTTCGTTGCAGCATCAGCTTGTTCAATTTGTATTCCTAAATTACCCGAGCATACCATTACTGGCTTATGACTTTCTGAGGACTGAGACACACCTGCAGCCAAGCAGAACATCTCTCACCGAGCCGCTAATCGTTTCAGATATGCACTTCAGACTTTCATGTGTGTTCACCTCTTTAACACTGAGCTTCAATTGTGCTTCTGAATCAGCAGCACTCCAGAACACTTAGACAGCAGGATAAACGACTCTCTCTAAGCCTTGGTGTGTGTTTGTCCTGATTGACACAAATCTCATCCTTCACAATTAAACTAACCAACAAAGAGGCAGGAGTCACCGTCAAGATGCTCGGTCTCCCAAATAAGACGGGATTTATGTTCTCTGTTGAGTCGATGGAGAATTTACGGAGCCCCAAAAGTGGCCCTTACAGCAGCGGGGAACAAGACTTTGGCACGGGAGCGAAACAACTACTTGAAGAAAACCGATTTACGGTTTGTTTTTAGTGTTTTTGAATGTGCCAAGACTTCTCACACAACCACTTTAACTAACAGAAAGCTGTATGGTTTGACTTCTGTCATATATGATACACTAGTATTGACAACAGACACACTTCTTGCCCGTGAAATTTCACTAATGTCAATGCCACATTACTTTTTTCTCTGTCACTTCATTCATGGTCTCTATAAGAATTAAGAAAATAAAATATTTGAACCTTCTTACCTTCAGTGGCAACAGAAAGCAGGTGTCACATACTGGATGGAGAGGCATACGAGGATGAGTAAAGTAAGAGCTTCTTTATTAAACAAACTGAAAGCAACCTCAACAGGTAAGTGCAATAACTCAGAAATCAAGGAAGGTCTATAAACTGAGGAATTAGTAGTCATTATCTCTCCCTTTAGTAGAGTCCACTGGAGGAAGACATCCAGCAGGTAGGTGATGAGACGGATGAAGAGCTTGTCGAGACCAGACAATGAGTGTTTGGAATTAGTGTAGTTTTATACAGAGCTTGATTGGTAGCAACAGGTGAGGAGGATTCCCTGATGGAGGTCAGGTGTGAGTGATCATGACGGTTGTGCTCAATCACGGCTCAGGTGAACCCAGGTGAGGGCGTGTGTAGGGATTGGAGAGGGAGAAGGACAGACCGATTCATGACAGCAGGGTACTAAGTTAGCAGTATTACTAACTTTATTACATATTTAGTAGAGTGACGTTTATTTTCAAATGAGTAACTTGAATCAAATAGCGATGAAACGTTTGAGTCATTTTAGTGAACCGATTCCTTTAGACGGCTCAAAAACTAATTCACCGAGTATCCAGAATATCATCCTCTCCACTAGATGGCACCTACCTCAAATGATAACAATGCCTGTCCCTTTGCCCTCACTGTCACTTACCATACAATGGAAATATTATCCTGATACTGCCGTGACTTCAGTATAGCTACATTGTTTTTACACAAGCTTTACTTTAATGTCATGGTACATGGCTGCCTATTACATCATACACAACAACTGTGTGCCTGAAATCAATAAACAAATAAATACATAAAAAAACAGTTTTAGTACTGTGTGTGTGTGTGTGTCTGTGTGTGTGTGTGTGTGTGTGTGTGTGTGTGTGTGTGTGTTGTCTGTGTGTGTGTGTGTGTGTGTGTGTGTGTGTGTGTGTGTGTGGTGTGTGTGTGTGTGTGTGTGTGTGTTGTTTGTGTGTGTGTGGTGTGTGTGTTGTGTGGTGTGTGTGTGTTGGTGTGTGTGTGTGGTGTGTGTTGTGTGTGGTGTGTGTTGTGTGGTGTGGTGGGTGTGTGTGTTTGGTGTGTGTGTGTGTGTGTGTGTGTGGTGTGTGTGTGTGTGTGTGTGTGTGTGTGTGTGTGTGTTTGTGTGTGTGTGTTTGTGTGTGTGTGTGTGTGTGTGTGTGTGTGTGTGTGTGTGTGTGTGTGTGTGTGTGTTGTGTGTGTGTGTGTGTGTGTGTGTACGCATGTTTATGTGGTTTATGAGGACACAAATTGTGTAATGACATGGGTATGACAGGTATTACAAGGAGAAGGTGATTTATGATGACATTTTCAGTGTCCCCATAATTCAAAACGCTTATAAATCATACAGAGTGAGTTTTTGGGTTGGTAAAGTAGAAATGCACCGTCTCCTGTGAGGGCTAAGTTTAGGTGTAGGGTAATAGCACATACAGTGTGCACAGTATAAAACCATTAAGACTTTGGAGAGTCACCATAAACCATAAAAACCAACATGCTGCTTAAGAAAGCTTTTGTCCAGAGTCACATATGAAAAAGGAAACAGAAAAAAGAACAGTGCAATGAACAAATTGTTCTTGCAGCAGGAAGTGGTTTTGATCATCAGACCAAATCACACATTATCTCAACTCTGTCTATATGTGAAACTCTCTGTAGTACCTCAAAACCCCCTAAAACATCCGAAAAGAGCAGCATATCAAAGTTCACTTTTGCTTTTGTCAAAGGCATGCTGTTCCACCACACTCCAGAATAAAAACAGAAAACAAAATGTTTTAAAAATGCATTATTTTGTCATTCATTATTTAGAGGCAGCATCAGCATGATTGATTTGAAAGCTTTTTCTGCCTAATTAGCCTTTGGGCACTCGGTCACAATAATACAAGCCATCTTTTGTTTCCTGTGGCAGGCTTTACTCTGAGACGCACACATGGGAATACTGCATGTTTCTACAGAGACACTCCCCGTCATGTCTGCAGGGCAGGAGTGAAGCCGCCACCGTCCTCTTACTGATTTATGATCTGGAGAGCAACAATAAAACAAGGAGGAGGCCCAATTACTCTTCAGAGGAAACTGGAGAAAGTGTGTTAGCCTTGACTGAAGGAGCAGGTGGATTCTCTCCCAAAAACAACCACCTCTAAGTCTTGGAGGAATGGAAGTAGACCAATCAATAACCTGAGAAGTTCTGCATCTTCAGTTTTAAGTCAAGAGCAAATACTGACAGTTCTTCTGCGTGTAAAAGTAAAGCTTTACATCGGTACGGTCTTGCAGTGCTTGCAGTATGAGAAGGCTGGACGTGAAGTTTAACACCCCCCAGAACACCCAGAGGAGTGTTTCTTCATGAAACACTGTGATTCATCAAACTTTGATTAAAGCACGGATATATGCCATCTCTAATAGCACCCAACAGAGTGATCACAGAGTCAATGTGAAGTCGCTTGACATACGCTTTGATATAGATTCAATCAAAAGAATAAAGTAATGAGGATCTTGAATTAAGGTGCATGGAGTGCCACCTGGTGACTGTTTATTATATTGGTTTATATTGAATATAAATCTTGACAGGGACAGATGAGGTTACTACTTAACCCTTGTTCTCTGTTTGGGGTCTGGGAGACCCCGAGGTCATTGTAATAACTTAAAAGCATACTTAATATCAGGTTTATCCACAACCTTCCAGACTCATTTATATATTATTTTATTTTTAGAAATTATTAAACACAACATTTTTACTTTCAAGTCGTGCGCATGTTATTCTGTCTGTAAAAACAAATAAAAGCAATGAATTTTCACATTTTGTAAATTTTAAATAACTATTATTATTTTTTACATATATAGCATTGTGGTTTCCGAGACTCTAAATATGTGTTTATAAAGACAGTGAGGACATGAGAGTTATTTCTATATGACTTTAAGTACTTTTTATGATTTTCATATCTGAAATAAGTTTTGGTTTAAAAAAAACAACACCCATTACGCTTCAATCAATATGAATTTAAGCAACATATTAAGAATGCAAATGAACATCATAATCAGCTCTCTTTCACAGATGGCAGTGCACATGTTGTTTGTGTGATGTGTATATTTGGGGAAATCCAGCGACCCTTTAAAGAACAAACACATTTTGTGAAGTGAATCAGACAGAAATGGAAGCAACCCCTGCTCTGTCTTTGTTAGCAGTCAGATGCATTGACACTGACAGCACTGGACAGATTGGGAGATTTATGACTGAAGTGCCATGACTTCTGAACTCAGTTCTGCCCTGGAGGACTGTAATGAACATGTGACCATGCCCTCGAAGCACAGATATAACAGTTAGCATACAAACAGGAACAAGATGATACATAATTACCTTCTCAACCATGCCATGCTAAAGACTGTTGACATGAGAACATAGATGTGTAAAACCATGTCACCTTATCGTTCTCTGTGATGAACGGCGTATGTGATATGATCTCAGTTCTTGTATTTGTTGTGCTTGGTGAAGATGGTTATCATGACACTTTAAACAGGACAATCTGTTTACCACAAACATAAATCAGATTACATATTCCAGTTTCTGTACCGGTGATGCAAACACTGAACAAATGTCTGACGTCGGTTTGGTCTCCAATCTTTTCATCCACACACTGTTTTTTTTAGAGATGATTTTAGTAGATTGTAATTGTTGGATTTGAATACGGTGCAAATTCTCAACTGTATCCATATCAAACTATTAAAATCATACAACAACGTCATAATTTGGACAACCAGTGACTTCATCTGTCAGCATTCAACACAGTTACTCAAATTATTATAAAAAAAAATGCAATTATTGTTTTGTTTATTTGTGGAAAATATACATTTATCAATACCTATAAATCAACGGTTCGCCCTTGCTATTACCCCCCCCCCACACACACACACACAGAGAGTTACAACTAGTAGGTTCAATGTGCAACCGTGTTACCCATTCTAGTGTGTTTTTATTTAACATGCATATCTACACTGTAAAAAAAAATAATTTTTTGAGAGCATTTGAGTTTTTCTCTTAATATTTGTATGTTTTATTCAATGTGTTACATGTTATTTATCTGCAATTGTTTGTGAAATGTAATAGTAATTTCTGAAATATGTTCTACACCAATTTTTCAGTATACTAAAATGTAAACATACATATATGCATGTGTGCATAAATAAATAAATTAATAATATTTATGTAATGTTTTTTGCTGGACAATGTTTGAAAAAAGTCAGTTGTGTCACAAATTCTGGTTATAGGTGTGCAAATATCATAAAAAAATAAGGTAACACTTTACAATAAGGTCCATTAGTTAACATTAATAACAGAACTAACTACGTCTACATCATGTATTAATATTAATGTTAGTTTCAGCATTTATTAATGCATTGTTAAATTCACAAGCTGTGTTTGTTAACATTAGTTAATGCACTGTGAACTAAGATGATTAATTACTGTATTAAGTACAGTATTAAATACTGTATTAACTAACATTAACAACGATTACTAAATAGTGTAATAAATGTAGTGTTCATGTTAGTTAACACATTGACTAATGTTAACAAATTACACCTTATTGTAGTGTTACCAAAATAAAACAGACATGAAATGCAAATAAATAAAACACCATTTTCTGAAGGTTAAACACTGTTTACTGACTGTTTTA